>JAGKTI010004570.1:0-17303 GCA_018397915.1 Birgus latro
ATATATTAGAAAAATAGACAGACAAAGAAATATAAGATAATACTTTCTCAAGTTATTTTGATATTTTCTTTGACACATGGCACTAAATGAAGATCTATCTATCTATCTATAGCTAGATGCCATAATCTTGTCAGGGGTGACCATTTGAGTTTGTTGTTTTACGGGGAGGGACGCTAGCCATCCGCCAACCCACTTTTTGACACGTAGGGAACTCGTGTGGGTTGGTTACGTGGTTAGCACCCAGTGTTGTAAATGGTTTCCTGGTTTATAGGAAACCATTTCGCATGTCACTTACTGTAAAGCTACCTGAAAAGGAAGGAAGAGTAATAAAAAGTGACAGGAAAGATGGGAGAAATAGGAAGAGAGGAGGGCAGACACAGATTAAGAATGATAAAGGTGAATTCAGGAAAATTAGCAACTGCTGACTTTTGCTTGAACAACTTACTATTTTCAGTTAAATTTCTACTGTATCTTCTTTCCAGTACTCCTTCACATTTTCTAGAAGACCTTATCTTCCTGTTGCTAGTGACTGAATATGAACATTCAGTTTGATAGAGCTGAGGCACAAAGAAATTTTAATTATTTGAGCAAATTGTGTCAGATACTCCTCCCTTCACCATTGTCGAGCATCCAGAGATTTGTTGACTTATTACAGATTTATTCAGTTGTCACTTATTTTTTTCCATCATATAATGAAGTATAGATTAACTGCATTAATAGATGAGATTTAATATATTTTTCATTTCTTATTACCCAAGAAGTTTAGTCACTTAGACACTGATAGTTTTATAGAGTTTTCCCTTTGTTGATAATAGAATGGACTGTGGGTTGTTTCTGGAAAGGCCATATATTTTTACAATTAATTGCATTAAGAAACAGGGAGAAAAGTGACTAAAATGTGATTTTGGTTATTAAAGCATGGGTGATCAGGGTATGGTTTGGGTAGAGTTTAGGGTGTGGTTGAGGCATGTTTTTGGTGTGTATTGGGGCAGCAGCCACCAGTGATCCTGCGTGTGACCTTCGGACCTTCTCTGTTGCAGCTGCAGCTACTACAGTCGGATCCACTGCTGCCGCCACCCTCCCTGGGCTCAGTGATGCAGGGCGGGGATGGGCGCGTAAGGCATTGCCCCTTCTGCAGTAAGTCTTTCCGTCGCAGTGACCACCTTCGCAGCCACATCAGGACTCACACTGGGGAAAAGCCCTTTGCCTGTCCAGTGTGCCCCTACCGTGCAGCCCAGAAAATCACCATGGACAGGCATGTACGAAGACACCACATCCAGCAGCAACAACAGGAGCGCCTACTGCAGCAGCAACAACGGCAACAACAGCTCCAGGAACAGCAACAGTAGCACCTCTCAGGGTCCCTGGGGCTAAATCATCCCTGGTCCCAGCTGTCAAAGCCTTACGACCTTTGTGTTTGATATTCATTATCAGCACACTGGTCCCAGCAGCAGAAACACCACGGGCTGTTGACCAAAGGACAGAATGAGAGTAAGACAGGTGTAAGGCTGGATGGTGTGACAGTTTGTTCAGAGATGTGATGGCTGCTGGGGTAAGGCTGCTCACACTGTGATATTCATTCATCAGGGACAACACATACTTCATCACTACATAGCCCTTGCACTGACCACTTGAAAAGTAAACAATTGTTCATCACAGCTCTAACTCTGTTCATTTTAGAAACGAGATGTAAATATTGCTGGAGCTTGATATTTTTTAATAGAATTTAGATCTGAAGTAGTGCAAAGATGTACAGAAATTAAGCAATAATTTTGAAAATGACTTGGTAACTACTATAATATATATCGGTAGTGATACCCTTGAAAAGCTACATTCCATTTTATAGTGATTGATTAGAAATGATAACAGGAATGAAGTGCTACTGTTAAAGGTGGGAGGAAAGAGTATTTGGTGTGAGTTGAGGTGGAGGGTGAGGGTTCTGGTGGTGTGACTTCTACATGACGTGACAAGCTCCAAAACTGGAGGGGCAATAGTAAGTGTGTTTTCAGTTTATTTGGCTGTTAATATGTTTTGGTGTTCTCACAATAGTCCTACCATTGCCTGTTTAGAATTGTAGAGCTATAACAGAAAACTTGACATGATTTGGTGTTTAATTAGTCAAAGACCACAGGTGTATTATACTCTTTTAATGGTCATCATTAATCTCTCGAAGTTAGTGAACACAGTAGCTGCACTTCTAATGCTTTAGAAAGGAAAGCCTATCAGTAAAGTCTTAAGAAAATGTTTATTCACTGTCATTCTTAATTCAAAAACTGAATACTGTTGCTTCAACATAGTATTGCCTGCACATGATGGGATTTAAAGTTCTTCAAGAATATGACATGTGCATTAAGAGAAAACATGACATTCTGAGCTTCACTGTTAAATGTTAGACTAAATGAGTGGTAACCTTGATCCTATCCATCATAGATTAAGTAATTTTTTTGTAATAAATTAAGTAATATGCAGTAGTTTAAGTGTGTGAGGTGTGGTAGATCTGACAGGTGTGATTTGTTGCAGCACTGTGGTGGTGGCGGTGGCAATAGTGCTGGAGCTGAAGAGGGTGTGCGGCTCCCTGGCTTCTCCCTGGCTCGGGCACTTCAGCATCACCACACCACACCTTGTGACTCTGATGAACTGACACTTTTGGCTTCCACCCTCCATCCACACCCTGGCCTGGGATCCGATGGTCTCACCTGCCCATTTTGTGGCAGGCGAAGCAAGAGGCGAGATCACCTCCGCCTCCACATCAGAACCCACACTGGAGAGAAACCCTATTCCTGCCCCTATTGTGACCGCCGCACCAACCAGAAGAACAACCTGAAGCTCCACATCAGAAACGTTCATCCTGGCCAACCCTTTAATTTGTAAATCATCATTCTTTTATATTTATTTTTTCATAATTTATGTCCTACTGCTAGTTTGAATAAAGACACCTTCCCTTTCTGTAAATAGTTTGCAGATATTTATGTAAATATAGTTCCTAGAATTTGCACTGACAGAAACTTATTAATTTTTGTGATGCCAAGATTGACCATCCACAATGTCTTGTTTGAATTTAGAACAAACATAATGATCAGAACTGTACGCAATATACAGTGTATACCAGTTTTATGCAGTAAATCCCGATGTAAATCCAGATGCAGTACTCATGTCATATTAAGGAAAATATGCCTGGATCTAGGTTTGATGCATGTTTGCTTAGGATCATGCTAATCAAGTTTCCCTGTGAAATGCTATTTTCAGTTTAGTGCAGTTTAATTTGTACAGTCCAGATATGTGTAGAATATAGAGTTTTATAGAAAACCATCGGAATGCCTTACCATCAGAATGGAATTTTTGCATTGTATCCTACTTTTTCCTGTAATATGTTAAATAAGGAAAAGAATAGAAGCAGCAAATCACATTATCTGTATTGCACTGAAAAAATGTACCAACATTTCACTGAGAGTGAGAATAGACCAATAAACTGTTTTTATAGTTTTCTCTTTGAGCTTATCAGACTTTATTTACATTACAGTATGATACTGATTGTACTGAACTGCTGTATTCACACCATACAAGCTCCACTCCAGTTTTCCTACCTAGGAAATATGATCAGTCTGTAAAAGAATGCAGTTGATCCATGATGTTTGCTGTGTTTCAAAACAATTTATCTTGCTGGATTATAGTAAAACCAAACAAAAGACCCATCATTGTAACAAAGGTTAATCAGATTACAAAACATCCTCAAGAAATGTTGTGTCCTTAGCACTACTAAGGAGTAAACTCTTGAGTTGTCTTTCCAGGCAACAGCCTGTCTTAGAGTGCATTATAACCTGAAAAATACACTGTTCAGTCTACAAAATAATATAGTGATGTCTCTGAAATAGCCATAACATTATTAACTAATTTGTTGTGTATTACCAAGTTTTATCATGCCGACAACTGTTTGAAAAACCAAAGCACTGTGCTATGCATATTTTGCAATAGCTGTAGTGGTGTTTTTCATGTTTAGTAAACCCTTGAGTATCAGAATTCTTAAGTCCTTCAGTCTGATGCCTTGTTTTTCATTGTTTTTGATACAGCACAACAGTTGCATTCACCTTAGGACAGACATTTTCAAAATGGAAGGCTTAGATATAACTTTCATCAACCCCTTCACTATTAGAGGTTCTTTCTGACTTGAGTAAAACTATCTGGTGGTAACCTGATTAATTAAAAAAAAAAAATTACATAATCAAAGAGAAGGGGTTAATATTGTAAT
The DNA here is from genome assembly GCA_018397915.1 of Birgus latro. Lineage (NCBI taxonomy): Eukaryota > Metazoa > Arthropoda > Malacostraca > Decapoda > Coenobitidae > Birgus > Birgus latro. The sequence continues at coordinate 4,247 of JAGKTI010004570.1, forward strand.
TGTATCACAAGTACCTTGCTAAATTTTCATGGTTTCAAGGCAGTGTTTTATAGTTACCTGAATATTAAGTTTCTAGCATATTTGACTGATTGGCTTTCCTTTATCCTTTTTGGAGAGAATACTATCTTGTTCATTTTGTTAGGTATTAATGAGACCAGTTTTTTAATCACTGAATAAATCTGTATAAAAATATTTCTATGTTAAGCATACTTTGAGAGAAGAATGTTTTTAGATTTTCTTGTTTCATTTTTGTAACTTACAATTTTTTGTTAATTCATCAAGTGCAAATAAAGGTTTAACACTGAACTGTACATATATCAGAGAAGCACATGATGTGCTGCACATCATCACACCCAGTGGAGGTCATTCAGAAGCTTTTCATAAGTTTCTTTGCTTTGACAAGTGTACATAATGTAATATTAGCAGATAGATATTTTGCCTGTTATGCTTCCAATACATATTATGTGCAAATACTGTCTGATGCAAGTTATTAAAATATTTCAGCATTACTGGAATTTTCTTCAGCTGAGTAAGTTGATAAAATAATTGTGATTATATTTCAGACTTAGGCTTTACATCATATCATAATTTGACATATTCCAAGGTATGGTGCATCATGCACCCTTTGGATACTACAACCCACTAAATCTATATTGAACTAGGTTAATGGTGTTATGGAAGTTTATTGTTGACATCATGGATAATCTTTCACTTATTTATTTATTTATTCTATCTATCTATTGCCAGATGCCTTAATCCCATCAGGGGTGGCCACGAACAAATCGCCTCCATGTTGCTCGGTCTCCCGCCATTTCACTCCCTGCTTCCAGCTCACACCCCCTTCTCTCATATACCACTCCACTCCATCCCTCCATCTCATCCTTGGTCTCCCCCTCCCTTTCCCCCCCCTCCACCTCACTCACATACACTCTCCTCATCAGTCTCTCACTCTCCATCCTCTCCACATGGCCAAACCACCTTAATTTGTTCTTCCTAATGCTTCCTATCACATCCACATCCACACCACAATGCTCCTTCACTTCCTCATTTGTCAGTCTGTCTCTCCGTGTGACTCCAAAGGCTCCTCTCAATATTATTATTAGTATTTTTAAGCAATAGCTGTCACTACCATTGCTGAGATTCTTTCCCAGATTTTAAGGTCACCAGGTTACTGCAATACTGTACTACCACCATTAGTGTTTTTAAGCAATAGCTGTCACTACCATTGCTGAGATTCTCTCCCAGATTTTAAGGTCACCAGGTTACTGCAATATTGTACTACCACCACCACCACACTTCCTCCCCCACCCCCTCCCATCCCATCTCACCTGTTTCCAGTATTTCCCCTGTTTAGTCATGTAGGTTACCATCACCATTATTGTTGCAAAGTAAGGAGGATGAATAGCTTTGCTTTATAAGAAAAGACTAGCAGTAATAAGAGTACAGTATATATAGTGTGTATAATATAAGAGTATGTGAGTACTGATTGTGTTAAATGCTACCCACTACTTCCTAATAGCTAAAAAGAGTGAGCAAATGATTAAGTGAAATATTGTTCATAAAATCTTGGTGTAAAATGTAGATCTTTCAGTACAGCAAGTTCTTGTTATATGTTCACTATTTATTTATTTTTTTTCCCTCCTGTTAATTCCTCAGTAAATTACAGAAATATTCATTCATTCATTATCTACTCCAGTGTTGCTCCATGAGGAGTGTAGGAGCCCTGGGCTAGGCAAGTTGGCCCTGATGTTTAAGATGAGAGTGACCAGCCTCACTCATCCCTTAGTGGCATTATGTGAGCAGTGTATCCCAGCCACCTCTTGGATATAAACCTGCACCAGCTCAATCCGATTGGAGCATCTTAATTACCCACTAAACCACCAGATGCCATAATTTGGTTACATGGCTACCATCCTGCATAATACTGTAAATGGTTTCCTGGTGCACAGGAAACCATTTGGCTTGTCACTGAGTATAGAGTCACCTGTAGACAGAAGAAAGAAGGAAAGAAAGAAAGACAGAAGTGGAGGGAAAGAAAGAAAGACAGAAGTGGATAGAAGGAAAGAAAGGAAAGAAAAACAGAAGAGGAAGGAAGAGAGAAAAAGACCGATGCCCGAGAGCAGCTCTGCATCAAGTGAGTGTATGGTAAGCAACCCCACCCACCACTTGCCACTTAAATTTTCAAAGTTTCATACACACCCATGAAGTTTATGTGCCATCTCCCCAAATTTTCAGCACCAGATGTCTGAAAATTTTTATGAGATATCGGAATGCATCCCCGACATAACAAGGACCACCTGTGCTGTGAATCATATTGCCTACAGCATATGAATCAGTTTAGTTAGCTTTTTTTTTTTTTTTTTTTGTGTGTCCGACTCTGGGCATAGGCTTCACAGCCTGCACTCAAGGCCCAGTAGTCCTCCTACATACCTCTACATGTCACCACTTTGTTGCTGACACCCACCATCCATATTGAATACATGCTAGGGCTGTCTCATACAGGACTCGTGTATTGGTATCAGCGGGGGTATTTTTACAACATGTCAGCGGGTCATCTGGTAGATCAGTAAAGTCTTATTTTTATTAAATTCAAATCCTCAGGCTGTTCCCTGCCCCAGCAGGGATTTGAACCTGGGTCCAGTAGGACTGCAGGCCACCTCTCTACCGATTGAGCCACTGCCTCCCCCATTGCTCTCTACTTGATAATTGGGGCTATGCAATAAAAGGTGGTGCCTCCACAGCAACTGCAACCTAACCTTTAATCTCAAGAGCCTCAGTAAATTAGTCATGCCCCTAGTACTCCCTCCACTCCACCTACATCTGCCTAACCCATTCAGGAGTTTAGTATTATATTATTGCCCACACAGTCATCGCTCTTTGGCAGGAACTCAGCCACAAGTACACAGAATCAAAGTTTGAGTTGAAACTCTCACATTGTTACATATTATTACATTCATTCATCATCATCATCTAATCCAGTGTTGCCCCATATTATTACACATTTAAGAATTCTTTTTTCCGAACAGTTTCCAGTAACTACTGGGAATTAATTAACTGGTTTGTCACTTGCTTTAGCCTCCAGTCCATAGAAAACATCAGCTGTAACATGGTCAACTTCAGTACAGGTATTCCCCAAGAGGAAGCAGGTGTCATTTGATCTCATTTGGAAAGGATCTATTTATGAGGGATGGTTGGGGTTTGTTGCTCATGTGATGATATGTGCTGAAGGTGGGGTTGTAGCTACTTTGGTAGCAGGGGTAAGGAGTGACTGGAGGAAGCTCAGGGAGTTGTTGCCCCTACTGATATTGAGAGATAGACCACACTGTGCTAAGGAGTCCTTGTATGCAGCATTTGTTAGGAGCGTAATGCTGTATGTTAGTGAAACTTAGGCAGTAAAATAGGAAGATATTTGTTGGCTCAGACATACAGAGATATGAATAATTAGATGGATGAGTAATACATCCTTAAATGACAGGCTTTGAGTGGGTTGGATTTAGGATGAAGAGCTGAGAAAGGATGAGACTTGAATGTATTAGTGTTGTGATGAAAAGGGGTACAATAAGATAGTTTGGGCATGTGGAGAGGATGGAGGATGGCAACTGGGTGCAGAGGATGAGGTGTAAATGTTAAAGGAAGAGTTGCAAGAGGTAGACTGAGAAAGACATGGGACAGGGTCATAGAGTGTAACCTCAGGGTTAAGGGACTTAATAGAGAGGCTGCTGGAGATCAAGCAGCATGGAGAGTTGCCATTAGGAGACCAAGGCTGATGCATGCAAGCATGCTGGAACCATTATACTCGTTAATGATGTGATGCAAAGCATATTACCATTTCTGGAAAAGCAACTAGTCAGTTTCACCTTAAATGTCTGGACAGAGAAGCCCTGCTTCAGGCCCTTATGCCCCTAATTGTTCAGTACTGGAATAGATGATAAATGGTTAATACCATACAGTTTTACTCTGCTTAGGGAACTGTCCATTGTCCACTCCTCAGATATTTCACCTTATCCCAATTAACCCATTCAAAAATGGTGTCAGTAAACATTTTATTTTGGCTGATACTAAATATTATTGGGCTTAAGCAAATCTCTGCTCCTCAGAGGGTTAAACTTCTCCCTTGCCATTGTCCTGGTGAGGCATGCAAGGTGTAGAAACTTGTGAGTTTAGGGTTGTCATTCATTCATTCATTCATCATCCAAGCCTACATTGCCCCATGAGGAACGTAGCAGCCCGGGGCTAGGCATGTTGATCCTGACATTTAAGATGAGCTTGACCAGCCTCACTCATCCCTGAGTGGCATTACATGAGCAATAAACTCCAACCACCTCTTGGATATAAACTTTCACCGATTCAATTCGATTGGAGCACCGTAATTACTCACTAAACCAACAGGCGCCAAAATTTGGTTATATGGTTACCATCTACCATAGTAAATGGTTTCTTGGTGTACAGGAAACCATTTGGCTTGTCACCCAGTGAAGAGACCCACAGGCAGAAGGAAGAGGGAAGAATGAAGGAAAGAAAGACATAAGAGGGAGTGTAAAGTCACCCATAGGCAGAAGGACGAGGAAAAAATGAAGGAAAGAAATAAAGAAGAGGATGGAAGGAAAGAAGGATGGAGGAGAAGAGAGGGCAGACACCTGAGAGCAGCACTACAATGAGTGGGTGGATGGTGAGCACCCCCACCTACCACAAGTAATGTACAGACTTTACACTGCACTACCAACTTTGTGTGTGTGTGTGTGTTTTTACCTAATTGTATCTTTACAGGAATGAGTACTGTACCTTGTATTAAACCATTTTTATCATACATATCATTAAATTTATGAATAGTTTTGGCACATACGAATTCATTCAGTAGTGCAGTCCACTGATCAATTGCCCTATTTGGGAAACTGAATTTCCTTTATGTATTTGTCACCTCTTTTTTTATGCAGTTATTTGCAGTGTCCTCTTGCTGATGCCTCCCCATAGATTATATACTTATTGATTTCTATTTTCTCTTTCCCTGAGATGCATTTATATAGCGTAATCATGTTTCCTCTTTTCCTTCTCTCTTGTAATGTTGGTAGGTTCAGTTTTTCTAGTCTTTTTTCATAGTTTAGATCCTTTAAGCTTGGTACCCATCTTGTAGAAGCCCTTTGTATGTTTACAGTCTTATCTATGCATTTTTTAGACGAGGATTCCAGACCACTGATACATATTCCAGGGTTGGTCTGATGAATGATGTTATTATCTTTCTCTGTATGTTTTCATTTATATATGTGAATGCTATTCTCAAATTAGCAGGCATTGTGTGCGTGTTTCGTACCTTTTCATTTATGTGGTCAACCGGAGATAGTCCGTTATTGATAATCACTCCTAGGTCCTCCTTTTCTGATATGTGTAGGGTTCTACTTCCTAGCTTATAATCCCAATTTGGTCTCTTTCCATTTTACTAAACTTAATTCTATCTATCTATCTATTGCCAGATGCCATGATCCCGTAAGGGGTGGCCATTTGACTTTGAGTTATTTGTTTTACAGGGAGGGACACTAACCCTCCACCAACCCACTTGTTGACATGTAGGGAGCTCGTATGGTTTGGTTATATGGTTACCACCCAGCGTTGTAAATGGTTTCTTGGCTTACAGGAAACCATTTGGCTTGTCACTCAATGTAAAGCCACCTGTAAAGGAAAGAAAAGCAGTAAGAAGTGACAAGAAAGATGGGAGAAATAGGAAGACAGGAGGGCAGGCACAGAAAAAGCATGATAAAGGCTAAGGAAAAAGTAGGCAGCACTACATCAAGTGAGTGGATGATGGTCGCCACCACCTACCACATTGAATTCCATTTGCCATCTATTGCTCCATTCATGAAGCTTATTTAATTCTTCTTGTAGCTTCCTGCAAGAGTCTGTGTTTGTAATTCTTCTTTGTATTTTTGCATCATCAGCAAACATATTTAGATAGCTCTGATTTCCAGTGTTCCTGTCTATATCATTTATATACATTAAAAACATAATTGGTGCCAGCATTGAGCCCTGTGGAACTCTGCTAGTCACTTCTCTCCATGATGAGTAATTACTCCTTAGCACTGTTCTTATTTCCCTTTTTCTGAGAAAATCCTGCATCCAACAGAACAGATTACATTGGATTCCTCCTTGATGGTATAGTTTCCATAAAAGTTTGGTGCAGTACTCTGTCAAATGTTTTCTTGAAATCTAAATAGATACTGTCCACCCATCCCTCTTTCCTGTAGTGTTTCTGCAACTCTATCAAAGTAGCTTAATAGATTATTAACACATGTTTTTCCTTTTCTAAAACAGAACTGCCTTTCTGTTATCATATTGCTTTTTTTCCAAATGGTTTACCCAAATCTTTCTTTTTAACTTTTCTAGAACCTTGTTTACAACACTGGTCAGGGATACTGGTCTACAGTTGAGTGGATTCTGTCTATTTCCTTTCATGAATAGGGGAACAATGTTCAACTACCTGGTAGTTTACTCCAGCTTAAGTATTCCTTGAATATTAAATAAATTGGTCTGCTTAACTTTTCTGCACATTCCTGTAGCACCCAGCCCGAAATTTCGTGAGGACCACTTGCTTTTCCTTTGTCTAATTTACTCAACTTTTCCTGTACCTCTTGTTCCAATAATTGTATATCTGGTAATATGTGTGGGCATGCATGTTCCTTATCATCTCTCCCAAAATTACTTTCTTCTGTAAAAACTGACTGGAAATTTATGTTAAGAAGTTCGCAAATATCTTTTTCTTAGATATAGGTTATCCCTATTATTATTATTATACCAACTCTAACATATGGAAGTGAAGCTTGGACCCTGTTGGAGGGACAGAAGTCAAGAATGAGAGCAGTGGAAATGAGTTATTTGAGAGGAGCATGTGGAGTCACATGGAGAGACAGACTAACATATGAGGAAATGAAGGAGCATTGTGGTGTGGATGTGGACGTGATAGGAAGTGTTAGGAGAAACACGTTAAGGTGGTTTGGGCATGTGGAGAGGATGGAGAGTGAGAGACTGACGAGGAGAGTGTATGTGAGTGAGGTGGAGGGGGGGAGAGGGAGGGGGAGGCCAAGTATGAGGTGGAGGGATGGAGTGGAGAGGTATATGAGAGAGGGTGTGTGTGAGCTGGGAGCAGGGCAGTGAGATGGCGGGGGACAGAGCGACATGGAGGCGATTTGTTTGTGGCCACCCCATGCGGGGTTGAGGCATCTGGCAATAGATAGATAGACAGATTATTATTATTATTTTATTACAGTATTATTATTATATTGATGATAAGACTTGGGTACAGGTATGCTTTGCAGGTTTCCTCTAGAAATTGTATACTTTTGAACATTATATTGTATCTATGAGCTTATGAGCTTAGTTACATACAGGATTTCAGACCACCAGGCCTGAGGTTTAATGAACTCTGAAACTACTTCATTGAGTGATGATCTGGAGGATAAACTTATCTACTCTGGATTTGCTCACCCATTGGCATCACTGCCTGCCTTGTTCCATCTACTTTGCACATTTTTATGAAATTGTTAAAGCTCTACAATTTTAAATAACCCTGCATCTTTACAGAATTTTGTACTAAATGAAACCATAGATTAGCACAGCTATCCAGTGGTACCTTAGTCTGGCCTGTTACATTACCTGTATTATTGATATTCACAATGTAACAATGAATCTGTCTTTGCAGTGATAAATAACATTGTATCATTACATTAATTTGAATTAAAATGTATCGCTATTTCTTAGAGTGATGAGCGTTGGTGAAAGAGATAAGTAGATCTGATGTGAGAGGTGTAAGGCTGACAGGAAGACCACGAATAGGATGGATGGACAGTGTGAAGAGAGCGTTGGATGCGAGAGGGTTGTCTGTTGAGCAAGGAAGAGTGGCTGTGCATGATAGAAATGAATGGAGAGAAATTGTGATTGAATAAATGATGATACAGCCCTGAGGGGATATTCTCCCACATTTTATTTGATCAGCTGATCAGGTCAGGTGCAGGTAAGGGGATGGGCTATTATGATGCGGCAGGGGTAAACCAGCTTTGCTGTTGGTCCCTGCTGCGGATGTCACTGACTGCATTGCGAAGTTGACCCTCGTGCGGTGTGGCCCGGTGAGGATCTGTCCCTTCTTCCCTTTGGGGCAAATGAATGTGTCTGAGTGGATGAGTAAATTGGGAGTGTGTCGACCTGTCTCGGCTATCTCCCTTTTCTTGGGGGAAGCAGCCTGGGTATATTGACAGATATATAGCTATTTCTTAGCCCTCTCGTGGATCCAAATAAACAAACAAACAAATTAAAATGCACCCTGACAACGACACCCCCACCCACTATGACGGGGAGGAAACAGCCACCTTACAGGTGATTCGGCCTTCCGGGCCACAACGGCACACCTCACATTTTCCCATAAGCCCCTGCTCCCCACAACCGGACCAGACCCGAGTTAGCAGTCTGGGGAAATTACTCTCCGGCCGTATCAACCATCACTGGACTCAGGGTGGGAGTTGCTTACACGCAGCCCCACGCAACGGCCCAGCAACATCCACCGGAATTTCTGGTGAGGGAGCAACCACCTCCAGGAGCGGAGGCACAACTACGCCCACCGGGCCAGTCAACGCAGGAGCATCCACCGGATCTCTCCTGCCCGTCCTGAATCAGGGAGCAGAGTCGAGGTAGCGTCCGCAGGACCTACCATTGCGGTGTCACCCGCCAGGTACGCCGCAGCTGCACCAGACCCCCAGCAGGAGCGTGGTAGCGCCCACTGGGTCTCTCCCTCCTGCCGCCCTCGGAGTGAGGGGTGCCTCAGTAACGTCCGCAGGACCTGCCAGGCTGGAGGAGCATCCACTGGATCTCCTTCTTCCTTGTCTTCGTCAGAGTGCCTTGGCAATGTCCACCGGACTTGCCAGGCTGGAGGAGCGTCCACCGGATCCCCTCCTGTCCCAGCGTGGGGTTACGACAGCACCCTCTGGGCCTTCCAAGCTGAGGGAGTGAGTTTCGGCTCCCCCTCCTCCACCAGGCCGGAGGCTTCCGTAGGGGAGCAAGTCTCTGGCTCGGCCTGCCCCTCCTATGGCTGAGCGAGACTCCCTTCTCTCTCCCCTACAGGTATGGCGCGGAGTGGACCTGACGCGGAGATCCAGACTGCCCAGCTGCACGTGTCCCGGTCACCAGTGCTGGTGGACTCACAGGGACACCACGGCCACATGCGACTCCTGATGGCTTCCTCCTCCCGAGACCACAGTCCGCAGCCATCGAAGGGCGTGCCCTCCTCCCCGGGCTCCCCTGGGTCCCAAGGTGTCCCACATACCCCGACGACGGCCCGAGCTATCCAGAGGGCCACTCGCCTCCTGGCCCTGTTCAGCCCTAGTCCTGAGGGCCAGACCAAGCCCGAGGCCCCCTCCCGACGGACCCGAGGTGGGCTTCCCATTACACCTACGAGACGTCCTCGACGTGTGACAACTGCATCTCCAGGCGGCCCCCCACAGACACCGGGCCGCCACCTGAACCTGCTGAGAGCATGAGTGTCTCCTCCTCCTGCCACCTATCCCGTACTGTGTTAATTCAGGTGTTTCCCCTAGTGCAAACCCTCCCCCCAGTGTAAACCTGCCTCTCGTGACCTATCGCTCTCCTGTGTGACCCTCGCGTGTTCCCCTTCCTTCAATGAGTGACATCTTCCTGAATCCCCCTTATTCCCCAGTGTGGAGTGAAACAAACAGTGATTTCCCCAGTGATACGCTACAAACTCTCCCTAGTGCAAAGATTCAGTGTCCCCGCAGTGATACATGTCTAAAGACTGACATTAGGCTGACAGAAGGCCAGGACTTTAAGTGCAGCCCCAGTCAGGACACTTAGTGAGCCACAGACTCAATATTTCCTGTGTGCCACCCTGCTATATTGTGTGTTGTTTCTATTTATTGCAAGGATTCCTGTAAGTGCCACATGCAATAACCTATATTGTATTGTATCCGTCAATCTGGTTAATATATGTGTAATCTTGGTTTGCCTGTGTTTAGGCCCTGTTCCTTTGGTATATATTCTAGCCCGGTCATCTAATAAAGGACCCCCAAAAGCTTGTGCCTGTGACTTACAGTGTGAGAAGTCACGCCCTTAGACACAGCAGAGAACCTGAGGTTTGAGCCTGTGTATTACGGAGTGAGAAGTCTCACCTTAAAACACAGTGCATAACACAAATAAACTATTATCTCTGCTAACGAAGTTGGAGGAGGTTATGTATTCATCTATGTTTGTTTGTTTGTCCACACGATATCTCTAAAAGTTCTCAACGAATTTCAGTGAAATTTTGTGGATGGGTGGGTCATGGGCCAAGACAAAAATTGATTAGATTTGGGGGCGGATCCGCAGTATCCCGCACAATATCTCCAAAAGTTCTCAACGAATTTTAATGAAATTTTGCGGAAGCGTGGGCCATGGGCCAAGAAAGAATTGATTAAATTTTGGGGCGGATCCGGATCTGCATCTGCATCCTATGTATCCCGCACAATATCTCCAAAAGATCTTAATGAATTTCAATAAAATTTTGTGGAAAAGTGGATAATGGGTCAAGGAACAATTTATTAAGTTTTGGGGCGGATCCAGATCCTATTTATTCCACACAATATCTCCATGGATCTGGATTCTGGATCCTAAAAGCGGACATATGCACTCTCTGAGTGCTTTCTATTTATTATCATTACCATTACTATTATTATTGTTATTATAATTATAATTATTATTATTATTATTATTATTTTATTTATTTTACTGGGAGAGTAGGAATGTTCACGTGGAGAATATTGGTGGAAGATGAAGGCAAAAGAAAAGAACAGGAATAAGAGTTTCTGTTTTTAAGAGGTTTTCACATGAACTAAATTTAGGCAAGTACTTTATTTTATAATGTTAATTTTAGGTCAGGCTCTTGTAGTTGAGGGGGAAAGAGTTAGGGAAGGGTAGGAGAAGAAAGGAAGATAGGGAGAGGAGGGGGAGATAGGGAGATAGGGTGAGGAGAGGGGAAGGGACGGGGAGAAAGGGTGAAAGGGTGTGAAGAGGGAAGGGGATAGAATGGGCAGCGGATGAGGTGTGGGGAGGGGAGGGGAATGGGATGATGAGTGGGGATGGGATGGGAATGGGATAAGAGGAGGAGAAGAGAGGGGAATGGGGTGAGAGGAAGACAGGGGAACTGGGTAAGGGGAGGAGAGGGGAATGAGATGAGAGGAAGACAGGGGAATTGGGTAAGGGGAGGAGAGGAGAGTGAGGTGAGAGTAGGACAGGGGAGGGGAGGAGAGGGAAATAGAATGAGGAGAGAAGAGAGAAAACACAGGAGGATAGGGTGAGAAGGGAGAAGGGAATCAGGACCTTTAATTGAAGGGATCAGAACACTCACCCTGCTTCTTTACTGAGTTTGGGAAAGGGGGGAGGTGAGGGGACAGGAGAAGGTGGAGGGCGGTGGAGAGGAAGGTGCAAGGGTAAATGGAGAAGTAAGTAGTGAAAAGAGAGCGGAAGGTAATGGGAGGCGGGGGGGATGGAAGGTAGAGGAACAGGGAAAGACAAAGAAGGGAAGTGTTATGCTCTGTGTTTTAAGGGCAACTTCTTGCACCTAAAACACAGGCGGAGTCTTGGGTTCTTCAGTTCAGGACCGGGCAAGAGCATGCAACAAAGGAACGGGGCATAAACACAGGCTAACCAGTCTTACACGTATATTACCATAAATCGACATTCAGTATTACACAATACATGTGGCACTTACAAACACTTAGGGTACATTCAAGGGCAACACACAATAATAACACAAGTTCACCTGAGGGGTATTAAGTCTCAGTCACTGAATGTCTATGCCGGGGCGATACACAGTTTAACACAATTTCATAAACACTTAGCCTCTATACAGGAGGAGCACAATTTAACAATAGTTCACAGGGGGAGTTGATCTTAGGAATGCTGAACTTCGGTACATGGAAAACACACAGTTTGACACAAGTTCACTAGGGGAAGTTGGCCTGAAGAATGCTGAACCTCAGTAGAAGGGGAATACACAGTTTAACACAAGTTCACTATGGGGCTTGGTCTTGGAAATACGAGATCTAGGGACTTGGGGAACACACACAGTTTAACACAAGTTTACAAGGGGGAATGGAGCATGGAAATACTGAATCTTAGCACAAGGGGAAACGCACAATTTAGCACAAGTCCAGGAGTTAGTCGTGGAAACACTGAATCTCTATACAGAGGCTGTATATAGTTTGGCACAAGTTTATACTGGGAGGTTCAGAGAAGCAGCCAGGTGTAGGGGTAGGCCAACAGTTCTACAAATACTTAAGTACAACTCACAGTCTAGCGTAGTTCACACTGGGAGGTTCAGGTAGCGACCAGGTGTAGGAGGAAGGCCATCAGGGGTGTGCTCCCGGGCTGAGTGATGGGTTGTCCAACGAGGGCAGCAGGGCGGTGTAGTGGGTGACCCTTTCAGGTCTCTCCTAGTGGGGTCCTCGGGAGTGGGGTGGCCCTCAGGACTGGGACCAAACAAGGCAAGGAGGCGGGTGGGTCTGCGCCGGCCCTTGGAGGTGGTAGGCGTCCTGCAGGAGGGTCCGGGCTGCTCCTGGCCCGGGGTCGGTGGTGCGCCCTTCGGTGACTGGGGGCTGCAGTCTCGTAGGGGTGGGGAGGCCGTCAGGGTCCGCCTGCGGCCACTTGGTCCAGGGCAGTCCATCAGCGTCTGAGGGTGTGGAGGGGACAGCAGCACTGATAGGATACCCGGGCTCACAACAGGTCCGCTCCAGACGTCCTGCCACAGCGACCCTGTAGGGGAGCAGTCTCTGCCCCAAGTGGTGTGGGGTGAGGACGAGGGACGTCTTGCTCGACCTCTGGAGGGGCGGGCCGAGCAAGGGACATGTCCTTCGGCGGGAGCCTCCGGAGTAGTGGAGGAGGGAGAACCGACTTTAATGAGAAGCTCATGAGGAGCGAGGGGTGACAGCTGGACCTCCAAATCATCGCCAACCACAGGAAGGAGGTTATTCAACTACATAAGCGCACACACACACACACACACACACACACACACACACACACACACACT
>JAGKTI010004570.1:29774-49753 GCA_018397915.1 Birgus latro
GACAGATTGGGATAGATAGATAGGTAGACAGATAGATACAGATATACGAAATACATCTACTGTTAACAAATAAGAAAAGTACTGTATGCTTTGAATATTGTCCTTGTGGTGGTGGAACAACGGTGGGGCTGACAGGTGTCTCTTCTCCGACAGATTTTTGGGGCAGCGGGTGGCGCGATGGCGGTGCAGGGCAGTGGCAGTAGCGGTGACGGCAGGGTGGTGGAGAGAGGGGTTCTGGGCATGCCAGGAACCCGGCTGGCCAGTCCTGGCAGGGGTATTCCCATCACCTCCAGAGAATTATGTGCAATAGGACATGACCCAATGAGAGGGGTGGCTGTGGCAGGCAGCGAACTTAACATGGACACCAGAGAGTCGGGACCAGCCGGCAGAGACCTGGCAGGGGACATGGACATGGCAGGCAGGAACTTCAGCAGAGAAAACGAGAGGGACTTGGGCATGGAGGTGGGCATGGGTAGTGCCGGAGGTCAGTTGTTTGAGTGCGTGGTGTGTGGGCGGACCTTCCTGCGCAAATGGTTGCTGACCAGACACCTGCGCACACACACCGGTGAGAAGCCATACCAGTGCTCCTTCTGTCCCTTCCGCAGCGCCCAGAAGTACAACATCGTCATGCACATGGCCAAGAGGCACATCTCCGTGGTTGGGTCTCAGGCTGGGGACAACATGCACGTCTGAGGGGACGATATCAGAAGAATAAGATTACATTTTGGTATGGTTGGATTATGTCCACATACTCTAATTGTGTTCATTCTGTTACGTCTTCTCTCTGTCCATCCCGGACAACAATCTCTGATTATGTTTGTGTTACTACTGCTGCCAATATAGAATTTACTTTTTAGCATTCCATACAGTTTAGCTGTAAAATGAAAAAATGAGGTGTGATAAATGTTCTGATAATACTTCATCAACATTTTTATTGAACAATATACCTATGCTTCGGTTATTCCCTTCAATGGATTCTTCTGCATCCACGTACGTGTTCCAGCCTTCTTGTCAGTGATGAATTGGGACACTCATCGAATGAGACTGGGTGTCTCCAGTCTTGTCAATATTTCAGTATTATGTCCTTTCAGTATGGGGAACTGTTACTAATTGCAGGTGCTAAGTCAGGTTATTGTGGCTGATGTGTGGGTAATGAAAAGTCTTGGCCAAAAATTGCTGGACAACGAAGTCCCCGTGGCTAGGCGCATTGTCGCTGAGAAGAACCACCTGTCTTTCTTCTGTCTCATTTGTGTCTCACTTCCTCATTTAAACGTACCATAACTTCCAGGTAGAGAGCTTCATTAACTTTGCTACGTCTGGGGAGAAGTTTTCTGTACACAATTCCTTCCGTGTCAAAAAATGTGTTAAACATGACCTTGCTTCATTTGTGATCTTGACTGACGAGGTTTTATAAGCTGGTAAGACTGACGTTTTCCACTGAGACAGCTGTCTGCTTTTGACCTCTGGATCATATCTGTTAGAGAAAATTTCGCCCCTTGTTAATGGCCTGGAATACGAAAGTTAAATCCAGTGCACATCGATCAGTCAGTCTGGAGGGAGAAATTACATGATGTTCATTTTGGTCGTTCTGTGAGGAAGCACTCTTCCCGAGAGCTGTAAATGGTCAACAATAAGCAGGTCATAACCTTTAGTCTTGCGTTGACGACAATAGTGGTGTGTTGGATCGTGTTGTCCAGTGATAAATGGTAACTGTGAGTGGCACATGCACGACAAGCAACGGCACGAACCATTGACCACTCATTACAAGTTAACTGTAATCAGACCATTATCACATTTTTTAAAATTACGCCCCGTTTAATAGGTCATGTTTTACGCAGTTTAGATCAGACTACAGATTATGATTATATTCATGTTTGCACTTTAAGTTTTAAAATGAAATTATGTAACCATTTTTCCTCTGCATTCTGGTATGTAGCGATTTTTATTAACAAAACTCATTTGTAGATAATTATAAACATATAAACAGGTAAGTAGCTCCATTTTTCTTATCCCTAAACTACCTCGATCAACTCTAGAGACAGCCGGGGAACTGTTCATAAGGGATCGTAAAAAGGTCTCCTTAGCTGAGGATCATTATGAAATATGATTGGTTTGGTTGTAATTTTCTCATTTGTAGTCATTCCAGTTTGTGAAGTATTTGTATGGTATACATGTAAAGGTGGAAATAAAGGGAAGTAGTTTGATAAACAGCATAACCTCAAGAAAATATGTGAATTTCCTCGTGTCGCTCCAAAGGTGGTAACATCGCTTCTTTGAAAGAACGCTAATCCTTTACAAATTTAATTGTAACTCGAGACAGTTTAGTTAAGCAAGGAGAAATCGTTCATAGCCAAAGGGGTAATGACAGTAACTTCTTTAGGCATCACTGGGATGGTAGAAATTACAGGTGTTACATTCAGAAGATAGTAGGGTTAAGGGAACCGTTTGAAAATGCTTCTTGACTGTACGTATCATCATCATCATCATCATCATCATGCCTACTCATACTGCTCCTTTTCTTCTTTTTCCTCTTGGTTGGTCTCTTCCTCCTCCTTCTATTCTTCTTTTTCACCTCGTTTTATACTCATCACGCCTTTGCCAGCAGATTACGCGTCTTGTTCCGTACACGCATATTTGACGCTTTCGGCACTTTCAGCCTAAGTCATACTTGTTATTGCCTGCCTTTTTTTTTTTTTTTTTTTTGTAACAGAACAGAGGAAGGAAAAACAAATGAATAAAAAAAAATCCATACATCAGATTACTGGCGTCCTCCATTCATGAAATATCTGTAACAGTTGGACTTGAACAGCTGTAGGTCGAAGTTTGAAGGGAAACAACTCTGGGAAAGCGAGTTCCAGGGAGATGCAGTTCGGGGAATAAAAGAATTCTGACAGGCTTAAGTTCTGCAATATGGTTGTGTGACATTCGAGCCATGAGTGCTGCCAGATGCCCGTGTAGCAAGAGGGAAGGCATGGAGAGGTGACACAATGGACGCAACTTTGTCTGTGCATTTGCCATAAAGATATCTGTAAAATAATGCAAGGGAGGCAACATTCCTTCTTACTTGTAGGGGAGGTATTTTATTTGGAATAGCAGGGTTATTAATAATTCAAACAGCTTTGTTCTGAATTTTGTCTAGTTGTTTTAATGCAACCTCTCCACATCCATTCTACTCCAGCAGGAGTAGACTGTAGCACCAATCGAGCAGGGCACTACTTTCGAGGTGGATGGAGAGCTGATGACAGGGAAAGCTGGAGCTCCCGTTTCATCAGCCCTCGGGACTAGTTCCTGGCCATCCTCCTTTGCTGAACTTTTTCAGTGTTTCAGTTACACGGAGAGTAGGCCAGCATGCTCTCCAGTACAAGTTACTTTAACTGTCTACACCATTCTACATGCACAGTACACACTACACTACCTTTTCAAAATTAAAGAAAAATGGCATTTTTTAACCATGCCTCGGAGTCCCCAGGAAGGGGGACCATAAATGCCCCCACCATCCGCCCCTCTCCTGGTGATGACTCAACATGCCTGGAACCACTGTCTGACCCACTTCTTCATTTCTGCAACATTCGCGGCCTTTCATCCAACTTTCTTTCTGTTGAACACCACCTCTCCTTCACTAAACCTCACCATCTCTTCTTAACAGTGACTCGGCTGTCTGAGGCAACTGACAGCAAACCCTTTTCTGTATCCTCCTACTTTATACTCATTTCATAATGGCTGTTGTGTATATGTATGCAACAACCTATCTTGCTTTCATGTTCCTGAACTTGAATCTTCTGAATTCTCTACTCTCTGACCTCGGCTTTCCTGTCATTCTCTGACTAAATATATCTGCGCTGTTTACTTATCGCCTAATTCTACTGACTCAAAAATTCTTCGACTATCTTACTTCTACAATGGAACACATTCTATCCATTTCTCCTTTCTCTGAAATCTCCATTCTAGGAGCTTTCAATGTTCACCACCACCTTTGGCTCTCCTCTCCTTCACTGATCCACCTGGTGAACAAGCCTACACCTTTTCTCGCATCCTTAATGACCTAGAGCAGCTTGTGCAACACCCTACCCGTATCACTGACGGCCTTGGAGAGAGCTCCAACATACTTGACCTCTTCCTTACAACTAATCCTTCTGCTTACACTGTCAGTCTTTTCTCTCCGTTGGGCTCCTCCAATCATAACCTTATTACCTTAACCTCTCCTATTGCTCCGGTGCGGCCTGTGGACCCTCCAAAGAAATGTCGTCTGTGGCACTTTGGAGCTGCGGACTGGGAGACCCTCAGGCAGTACTTCTTTGATTTTCCCTGGAATGATTATTGTTTCCATGGCCGGGAGCCATCTGTGTGTGCCTTACACATTACGGAGGTTATTCTCTCGGGCATGGAAGCATACATTCCTTTCTTATACCTTCGTCTAATGCAAGAAAGCCTTGGTTTTATCACGCTTGTTCTAATGCTGTCCGCAACAAGGAGAGGTCCTATAAAAGGTACCGGAGCCAACCCCCCCTGAATCACATCTTTCTAAAGTTTCTGCCCAGAATCGTGCTAAGTCTGCTCTTCGCTCTGCTAAAAATAATTTCATCCACACTAAATGTTCTCAACTCTCCAACTCGAATTCTTCTCGCTCCTTCTGGCACCTTGCCAAAAATCTTTCTAACAACTTTACCTCATCATCCTCCCCTTCTCTTTTCTACTCTGATGGCTCTGGAGCTATTTCTTCTACTGATAAAACAGATCTCTTTGCTCAGACTTTCTCCTCCAATTCCACCTTAGACGATTCCGGTGCTGCTCCTCCATCACTTCCCCCCTCTGGCTTCCTCATGGCTGACATGAAAATTTCTTCAGCTGATGTATTTTCTGCCATTACTGGCCTCAATACCAGCAAGGCATATGGGCCTGATGGAGTCCCTCCTATTGTCCTCAAGAACTGTGTTTCTGTGCTTACACCCTGCCTAGGTAAACTCTTTCGCCTTTGTCCGTCAACTTGTACCTTTCCTTCTTGCTGGAAGTTTGCTCTCACTCAGCCAGTCCCAAAGAAGGGTGACCATTCCCAACCCTCTAACTATCGTCCAGTTGATTTAACATCCTGTGTCTCAAAAGTATTCGAGTCTATTCATAACAGAAAAATTTTAAAGCATCTTTCCTATCACAACCTTCTTTCTGATCGTCAGTATTGGTTCTGTCAGGGACGCTCCACTGGCGATCTTCTCACTACCTTTCAGACTCCTGGTCATCCTCCTTTCGGGACTTTGGCAAAAGTTTTGCCATTGCACTTGACATCTCAAAGGCTTTCGATCGAGTCTGGCATAAATCTTTAATTTCCTAACTGCCCTCTTACGGTTGCTATCCTTCTATCTGTGCCTGCATCTCTAGCTTCCTTTCAGGTCGTTCTATTGCCGCTGTTGTAGATGGCCATTGTTCTTCTTCTAGATCTATCAAAGTGGTGTTCCTCAGGGCTCTGTCCTATCACCAACTCTCTTTATTTTATTCATTAATGACCTTCTAAGCTGTACATCTAACACTATCCTCTCGTACGCTGATGATTCCACCCTTCACTTTTCCATTCTGTTCCCGCAACGTCCATCTCAGCAGTTACTTCAACGAGCAAGGGATGAGGCTATGGCACACCTAATGTCTGACTTGGCTCGTATCTCTGACTGGGGTAAAAATAATCTTATTGTTTTTATTGCATCAAAGACTCATTTTTTTTTTTTTTTTTAAATGTGTCCGACTCTGTGCACAGGCTTCACAGCCTGCTATCAAGGCCCAGCAGTCCTTCTATATACCTACATGTCACCACTTCGGCGCTAACACCCACTGTCCATACTGAGTACACGCTAGGGCTGTCTCATACAGGACTGGTGTATTAGTGTTAACGGGGGTATTTTTATGTCATGTCGGTGGGTCTTCTGGTAGATCAGTAAAGCCTGATTTAATGAAATTCAAATCCTTAAACTGTTCCCTGCCCCAGCAGGGATTTGAACCTGGGTCCGTTAGGACTACAGGTCACCTCTCTACCGATTGAGCCACGTTACATCTATCAACCAGACAATATCTTCCACAGGAGTGCCCACTAATGTTTAATAATGTCCAGCTCGTTCCTGCATCATCCTTGAATGGGGGTTTCATTCACTCGGGATTTATCTTGGAAAGAACATAATTATTACATCTCTTGTGAAGTCTGCTTCCAGGAGATTAGGTGTGCTAACCTGACTCCGAACCTTCTTTACCCCTGCACAGTTGTTGACTTTATACATGGGTTTTATTCACCCCTGTTTAGAGTACAACTCTCATGTGTGGGGAGGCTCCCCACACACAGCTCTTCTCAATAGGGTGGAGTAAAGGCTTTTCGTCTCATTAACTCTCCCCCTCTTACTGGCTCCCTTCAACCTCTGTCTCTTCGCCGCACTGGTGCATCTTTATCCCTTTTCTATCGCTACTTCAATGGCTACTGTTCCCCTGAACTGTCTGCTTGCATCCCTCCACCTCTACAACGGGCATGTAGCACCCGTCTAGCAACAACCTCTCATCCCTTTTCTGTCCAACTCTCTAATGCAAGAGTTAACCGTTACTCCCAGTCCTGCATTTGTGCAACTGGTCAACTCTGGAACTGTCTTCCTCTGTCTGTATTTCCTACTTCCTATGATCTCCAGTCTTTCATATGCGGTGTGTCCAGGCATCTCGAAATGAACGGATCTTGAATTTGGCTTCTTTTGTATTGTTTTTGTTTTTTCTTGGAAGGAACAGTTTACGGACCCCATGGCCTTTGGTTCCTTCTTCCTTGCATTAAAAAAAAAAAAAAATCCACGACGGTGACCAATATTCAAGCTGAGAGTGCACATGACTCATACATAATAGCTAACTGCTCGTCAGTGAAGAAGTTACGGACTCTGTACAATAATCCAAGTTTCTTTGAGGCGGTTTTAGCAAGTGATCGGACATGAGAGGTCCAGCTGAGGGCATTGTTAAGTGAGACGCCGAGAATTTCAATACTTTTGAAGATGGGAATATTAGTAACACTGAAGGTAATATATGAATTTGGCAATATCTTTCTATTAGTAAATTGTATATGTTTGGCTTTACTAACATTAAATGAGACAAGGTTGTTTTGTCCCCATTCACTGATTATAGATACTGTAAGTCTTGGTTTAGGGAGATGGCTGTGCTGAGTTGAGAAATAGAGATATCAGACTTTGTAAATGGCTGTCTGAGTGTGAATGAACTATGAAGTGTTGAGTCATCTGCATATGAATGAAAGGGATTGTGGATGACAGATAAGAGATCATTAATATGAACCAGGGACAGGGTTGGTGGCAGAACTGATCCCTGTGGCATGCCGGCATTAACTGAGTGGAAATTGGAATATACATCAACTTTTATCCTTATTTTTATGTCGCTGAGATATGAGGCAAGCAGAGGAACAAAAGACGTTAGTCCATAGCAACGGAGTTTGGACAGCAGGGAACGATGCCATACTCTGTCGAAAGCCTTGGAAATATCAAGGGCTACTGCATGAGTTTCTCCATATAGGTCGATTGATTGATGGATGGTATGAGTCAGGAGACTGAGTATGTCAATGGTGGATCTTTCGTGGCGAAAACCTTATTGTCTATCACTAATTAAGTTGTTGGATTCAAGGTGTTTAACTATGTGCTTATTGATTAAAATTTCGAATATTTTACCAAGAGATGTGACAGCTAATTGGCCTGTAATCAGAGGGGTCAGAGGAACTTCCTTTACCAAGGCAGAGCAATATATATATATTTTTTCTTTTTTTATGTGTCCAACTCTGGGCATAGGCTTCACAGCCTGCTCCCAAGGCCCAGTAGTCCTCCTACATACCATACACCTCTACGTGTCACCACTTCGGCATTAACACCCATCGTCCATAGTGAATACATGCTTGGGCTGTCTCATAGAGGACTGGTGTATTGATATTAGCAGGGGTATTTTTACGACATGTCAACAGGTCTTCTGGTAGATCAGTAAAGTCTGCTTTTTTGAAATTCAAATCCTTTTGCCCCAGCGGGGATTTGAACCTGAGTCCGAAAGGACTGCAGGCCTCCTCTCTACCGATTGAGCCACCGCCCGCGCCTGTGTGTGTGTGTGTGTGTGTGTTTTACCGTTATATATCATGAATGGCTCAAGGTATCAACATGAAACCTTCAGGGGATCAAGATATGGCCAAAATCTTGGCCGAGTTCGAAAATGGGAACTCTGTGTCAAGGTCAAGGTCACCAAAATTGCTGTCAAAAGCCAACTCGTTTTTAATCAGCCATCTTTAGCACCATTATCTCATGAACAGCTTAAGGTATCCCCCCGGCTCCCCAAGGGGGGCACTGCTCCCCGGCACCCTCCCCCCCTGGGGAGGCCGCGGCCATCCACCCCCCCAGGGGGCCATCCATCGTGCTTGTAACTTGCACAACAGCATATTCTGGTGGGCGATTAGCATTCAGATTCCAAATGCTTTTTTTTTTTTCATTTAATTCTTGTTTTCTGTAGACAATTTTATTTTCTTCATGAGTAATTTCTCGAACTGGGGGGGAGGGGTTAGTTACAACCTTCATTAAGCCCTTCGATGCGAAAGGTCTTTTCTAAGTTGAGTGAAATTGCTTGGAGGAAGCAGCAAGAGCGAACTGAATTAACCCACCCCGTCCCCCTGACGTATGATGCAGATCATGGCTTTTTTTTTTCATGCTGAGACCCACCGACGTGCATCGTATGTCAGTCAATTGTAAGGTCCGTCATTTGCACATTTTTCAAGATTCGTGGGTGATTTTTGGCAGGCATATGTGTAGACCTTCCTCTACCCCCAACCAGGCGGTGACACTGGCTGACTTTGTGCAACCCCCCCCCCCTCGGGGGGTGCACCATTTTCTCATAACTCACCTGTTAGCAGTGACTGGCCAGTAAAGATACATAGCACCACGGTCTCTCCGATGACGAAATTAAAGGCAAAAGTGATTCCTGATGTGGAGGACAAAGATTACATGGCACCAAAGTTAGTAATGAACAGAAATAATGAGGAGGTAATATCACTAAGGTAGGTGCGATATGTTGATGTGTTTGGTGAGGGAACAATGCTTATATCGCCTATACTGTTGTGTGAAAAGCAATATACTCTTGTACTACATATAAATTCGTACCAAATAAATAAATATCTACGAGGCTGTGTGGTTTTGGTTAAGTTTCCCACGCATAGGGAACATCTTTTATGGAGTGAGGCATCATAAAAAGCAGTGGCCAGGTGAGGGATCTCTCACCTGTTTAGGATATTTTTCACTTCAGATGAGCGCTTTCTTGCTGAATTTTCGATGTTTCTCACCAAAAGCGGAGGTTTGAGCCAAAAAAAGACAGGTTGAAAATCGGCTGGGTTCTGGGGGTGGGTTGGGTAAAAAAGAGGTCGGGACAGGGTGGGTTAACGCACCATCATAATGAGGATAGAAACACTCAGGCTCCTATAACTTACTTTCAGCACCCATATTTAACACTATGACTCACTCTTAACATATATTTAACACTCAGGCTCCTATGAATCACTCTCAGCACCCATATTTTTTTTTTTTTATGTGTCCGACTCTGGGCATAGGCTTCACAGCCTGCTATCAAGGCCCAGTCGTCCTCCTACAATCTACATGTCACCACTTCGGCGCTTAACACCCACCGTCCATATTGAATACATGCTAGGGCTGTCTCATACAGGACTGGTGTATTGGTATTAGCGGGGTCATTTTTACGACATGTCGGCGGGTCTTCTGGTAGATCAGTAAAGCCTGATTTAATGAAATTCAAATCCTTAAACTGTTCCCTGCACCAGCGAGGATTCGAACCTGGGTCCCACGGGACCGCAAGCCAACTCTCTACCGATATTTAACACTGGCTCACTCTTAACATACTTGTATATTTAACACTCCAGCTCCTGATCCACTCTCAGCACCCATATTCAACACTGTGACTCACTCTTAACATATATTTAATACTCAGGCTTCGGACTCACTCTCAGCACCCATATTTAACACTGTGACTCACTGTTAACATGAGGCGGTAGAAGGTGGCTGAATCGGTAGAGAGGCGGCCTGTAGTCCTAATGGACCCAGGATCGAATCCCGGCTAGGGCAGGGAACAATTTGAGGATTTAAATTTCCTAAAAAAAAATAGCAGACTTTCCTGATCTACCAGATGACTCGTCGACATGCAAAAATACCCCCGCTAATACCAATACACCAGTCCTGTATGAGACAGCCCTAGCATGTATATAGTATGGATGGTGGGTGTTAGCGCCGAAGTGGTGACATGTGGAGGTGTAGGAGGACTACTGGGCCTTGGGATAGGTCACTGCCCCCAAGAAATAGGCCCTGAAGCCTTTGCCCAGAGTCGGACACGTAAACACACACACACACACACACACTCAGGCTCCTACACTCAGAACCCATATTTAACACTGGCTCAACATATATTTAACACTCAGGCTCGTGCGACTCACTCAGCACCCATATTTAATTCTGACTCACTCTTAGCATATATTTAACAATCAGGCTGCTATGACTCACTCCCAGCACCGACATTCAACACTGACTCACTCTTAACATTTAACACTCAGGCTTCTATGACTCACTCTCGGCATCGTATTTAACATTTTTAGTCCGAGGAAGTATTTCTGATTATTTTCCCAGTATCTTCAGTTCAATGCATACGATTATACTTTGTTCAGGATATATTTTTTCGATCTGGAAGGGTTAGATATGGCCTTCATTGACCCTTTCAGTTCTAGAGGTCTTTTCTAAGTTGATTAAAGTTGTGTGGAGGAAGCAGGAATACAGTAAAGCTAATATGTCCCCTCGTAGTAAAGGCAATGACCACAGCCTAAAATGGTATATCATAATCGGTCCACACAGCACCCAGTCACCCAGTGGCCAAGACAGGAGACTGGATGGTTAAGTGACGGTACTCTTTCACCTCTTTAATCCCCTCAGTCCAGTGACGTACTGTACTTTTACTTGTTTTTCCTGTTATCCGAATTTATTCACGTTAGGACAGACTTTTCGGGCAGGAGGGCTTAGATATAAAGATACATCAACTTCTTTACTCCAAGATGTCTCCCCGAAGCTGAATAAAATCGCGTAGTAGTAGTGGTAGTAGCAGTAGTCGTAGTAGTAGTAGTAGTAGTGATGGGAGCAGTAGTAGTTGTAGTAAGAAAAAAGTAGTGGTAGTAGTAGTTGTAGTAGTAGTACCAGTAGTAGTAGTGGTAGTAGTAGTGTTGTAGTAAGAAAAAAGTAGTAGTAGTAGTAGTTGTAGCAAAGGGTGTAGAGAAAGATAAGAGGGGACAGTCGCACCATACTCGTGTTCCTCTGGCTGACAGTGGCGCACCAAGCGGGGGGCGCGGAACAGAGCAGGAGAATGTAAACATTATGCAGGATGGACGGTAATGTGCCGCTATTAACTGCAGAAATTCTAGACAAAAAAGGCCGGGATTATCTTTTTTTCGATTCCCAAAGGACAAGGAAAGGTGAGTGATATATTGTCAATCACATTTTATCTAAACTAAGTTCACGCTGATGAAATTATCAGAAATGTTGATCTGGTTGGTTATTCTCTCACTGTTGCCTTGGTATTTTATTCACCGTGTTTTATATAGATATTACAAGTGGTTGTAGTGGTTACTGAGCGTTGTTCTAGGGTATCAGGCTCTTTTTATGCTGCACATGCTATTTTATTTCTCAATGTTTTATCTATAGACAACTATGGTTACTGAGTGTTGTTAACTTATAGGTCAAGGAGATGGGTCCAGAATTCGAGGAGGTATTGTTGTTTGTCGAGTTTCTTAGCATCTTTGTGACTTTGTTTGTTAGCAACAGTACAGAAAATTGGCTGAATGAAATTACATGTAACCTTCAGGATATGTGGGCCCTGGTCCCAAAAGCAACAGATTTAGTTGTGGAGGTAATGTCTTTCAAGTTTAAAAGGTGAAACACAAGGTCAAAGTTTCACAGGGTTAGTTGTTGAAACTCTGTTGCGCCATTACAGTAGACTTTAATCAGTATTTACCAACACTAGAATAATTGCTATCGGCCTGGGCGAGGTTTGTCGTGCATGCACCACTTGTTATGCAGTGCTAGAAATCCATAACCAATTTGCTTGAGTTCAGTGTATGACTGTGAACAGTGATGCAGTGATCATCATCATCCATTTAGAATCCACTGCTGAACAAAGGCCTCCCCAACCTTCTCCATAGGTTCTTTGATTGAGCTAAAATCTGCCAGGTTATGTCTGTAAACTAACCTATTTCATCTCCATCTAATGTCTGGTCCTTTTTTGCTACACTTGCGATCTTGTGGAGTCCAGTTTACCCCCTTGCTCCATCGGTTATCCTTCATGAACGTCATGGCTGGGGTTATGCATCAATTGTATGTTTTTCATTTCTTACTGGTAACCTACTTTTCATGATGTCTCTTTGTGTACCAAAAGCTTTCCATCCAACTGTAATACGTCTTTTTATTTCACCTTCATGGTCTCTCGTTAGGTTTAGTGGTTAGCATACCCCAAGAAATTGTACTCCTCAACTTCTGCAAGAGTTTCTTCCCCAATTTTGATGATGCTTTTTGGTGAACTGTAGTCTTACCCCGGTTCATCTTCAGCCCTATTTTGAGACTTTATTAAGATAGTTTAACATTTCTTGCAACGTCTCTGCTGTTTCTAAAATTAGAACTTTGTCATCTGCGAACCTTAAATGATTAAACTTTTCTCCATCTAGGTATATTGCTATGTTCTCCCAGTCTAACTTCCTGAAAATGCTTTTGCTAAGCATACAGTTGTTCAGATTCAGTAATCTCTCATTTTGATATACATTACTTGGAGTGTATTTTGTGTAGCAGTAACTTTTCATGTCCCAATAAAGCTACTGTTAACTCTAGAAAAAAAAATGTGAGAAGGCTGGCAGTGCAGTGGGCAAAAAATAAAATGTCAGTTTGCAATGGAGAGTTTCAGTTTCCTAATAGATTGGCCTGATATACGGCATTCAATTATTTACTCCCTACGTGACAACCTTTTGAATTACACCTGATTTAGTGCCACGAGTTTTAAATAAAGATGGAAACCACAGTCAGAGGTCAGTGAAGTCGAGAGGTATGAGCTGTCAGTGACGAGCGCCACTCTCATTTGTATTTATTTACTATTTTTTTTTTTTTTTGCTGCAGAATATTTAGTAAGATTTCCAAATTAGTACAACCCACTTAAGTGCTAACATTCGCCTTAAGATTGGTGTGGTGTGAGCCAGCACAATTTCCGCGCCCGCCGTCGGGCGGCGTCACCGTTCCCGGAGTTACATTTTTCCCATAGACTCGAGCGAGTGTCCCCTTTTATCTTTCTTTATACTCTTTGATAGCAGCAGCAGCAGCAGCAGCAGCAAGAAAAAAATACGTCCTCGGAGTGAAGTGGCAAGGGGTCGATGGCTACCTCCAAGCTGAATAAAATGGTGTGAAGGTAGCCAGAACATTATACGTCAGTGGTTGAGTGGTGTGCAGGGTTAAATAATAATTTGTTGACTGGATCAGCTCTCTCATCTTGGTTTGGAGGTACCGTAACACCTCTTCCTCGGCGATTTACTCTGTACATTACACCTCATTGTCTATCCTCTATCATGTTACTGATGCACTTGTGTCTATATTGTTGAAATGTAAATATCATACACAAAATTGCTAAAATGTCAGAATGAAAGTAGTCGCTAAGCAAGTGGTCATGAAGCTTCCTCTGCTGTTGCTTACATTACGGCTCTGTCTTCCCCCACATACACAACTGAAGTTCAAAGTAAATAGATGCAAAATCGTGTATGGAGATAGGTAAAAGTTGTAAAATTTTTAATAGCAATTAGTTCTAGAAAAACGATGGAAAATACTTTTAGCGATTTGTATAATGTCACTTTCATGAGTTGTTTGACCACTGTGATTTTGTCTGTAGTTCTGATGATTAAAAATATTTGTTTTGCTTCATTTACTCACAATGTTTTAGTCACACCGTAATTTTGATTAATATGAAAACTGGTTGAAAAGCAGTGTCAGACATTTTTTTTTTTTTATAATATATAGTCGACGGAAAGAGTCGGACAGGTAAATGTAAGGTGCATATATGTAGTGGAAAAAAAAAAAAAAAGCTGGCCCTGTGAGGTGAAGACAGAATTCCGAGAATTTGAACGATGTGTGAATGAGCGTTTTAGGCTCCTTTCGCTGGCATGCTGTTGATAGATCTTCCTGTATTGTACTGTACTTTGTTCTTGTTTTCGGTGCCTGCCTCGTCACACCCCGACCCTATCTATCCTTAAGTAAAGTGAAGGTCAAGATGATGATGATGATAGTAATTAGGAAACGAAGAGTGACAGTGACAGTGTCGGATACAATCGTCATTTAGTACTGGATAAAACCGTGGTATCAAATATGTTAATGTATCGTTTCCTTTGTTATTCGTGTGAACTGCCAATAAAGGCATTTTCTGTATTTTTTTTTTGGGGGGGGGTTGGCTAGATAGAGTCGTCTGCCCTTGACTAGTAATACAATATAAAGTCCTTAAATTCGGGCAAACAGATCTTTCCTAATCTGAAATCGAATTACGTTGAGTAGATTAGAATGAAATGAGCGTCCTCTCTGAATGAAATGAACGTCCTTGTACTGAAGGGGTTTATGGGTTTTACTCTGTTCAATAGGAAAAGTCTATTAAATCATGCAGGAAAAATGCAGTCAGAGGAGTGCGTACAGAGTTAAAAGTAGTTGATGATGACCTATGACAAGTGCAGTACCTTGTGTGTGTGTGTGTGTGTGAGAGAGAGAGAGAGAGAGAGAGAGAGAGAGAGAGAGAGAGCCAGTACCTTTCCCTCCCATCAGTTGTTTCCACCTCAGCGCCGAGATGGTGTGCTTCCTACACAAACGCGGAGCTGGAGCGCTGTTGACGAGACAAAGTTACATGCCGAGTCTTGTGTTGTGGAGTAGAGGCGACTGTGTGAAGTGCGCATGACTTTGCAACACGGTATTGTGACGGGTATAGTGACGAGGTTAATTAGTACCGCGGTAGTTACGGTGAGGTGTTTGTGACTGGCTGATGTTTGTGTTGTGCTTGTGTTGTGGAGTGAATTCGTTTTACTAGTTACGATGAGGCGTTTTAACAGGATGATGTTCGTGGTGTGTTTATGTAGTTATGTTAATCAGTGGTAAGGTAGTTAGGATTCGGTGTTTGTGTTGTGTTTCTGCTATGAAGTGAATTGTACGGCATTAGGATGAGGTATTTATGGTTGATGTTTGTGTTCTTTGTGTAATGAAAAAAGTTAGTAGTAGAATATTACTATAATATTCTCGCTCTTTCCAAGCAATTCGCTTCAGCTTAGGAGAGACACTTCGAGCTAGAGGAGTTAGATTTATGCTTCATTGACCTTTTCACTGCTAGGGGTTACTTTGGAGCAATAATAATAATAAAATCCTGCGATATGCATGCCGAATTAAAAGAACAAAATATATATTATATATATTGCGTCAGGAAAGGAGCGCATTGCTGGAATATATGACGAGTTGATATCACAGGATGCACTCAGTGAGTGGCAGTGGTGGTGGTGGTGGTGGTAGCAGCAGCAGCAGCAGCAACAACAACAACAACAATAGTAGTAGCAGTAGTAGTAGTAGTAACAGCTGGTGGATGGGAGTCCATTCTACAACATGTACTAAGACACCCAAGCCATGTCTGCCCTCCTTTCACTATTTCAGGGAATTTGTAATAGGTGAGCGGGGCTGACTCTTCTAAAAAAAAAATGGATGGAAAATTGTATCTAGTGGATGACCTTCGGAGTAACTTGACCAAGTCACCTGGGAAATTCCATTCAAATCCACCAGTAGCTTAGGAGGAGTTAAGGCACAGACAGAAAAACAGACTGAATCTCCTGAAACGGTATAGTGCCAGTTGCCGAAAATGATACCATCCTGCTTCGCAGGATTGATTATTTAGCTATAAGGAGCTAGAAATAAATAAGGCGACTTAGTATTTAAGATTTTAAAAAATGCAATAGTAGTATGTGGGTTTGTTAGGTTTTATGAACACAAAAGCAGTATATTTCTTGCCAAAATGTATTAAGCAGTATACAACAGCTGGTTCACAGAAGGAATTATTGTGAGAATTCAGTAGCGATGTAGACAGATAGATAGACAGATTCTCTTTAGGGGATGGGGTCCAAGTCTAGAGTACCATAAATCAGACTTTATATGGGTATGTGACCGACCTACTGTACGTACTTGATGGCATTTACAAGATCGAATAAACTCCAGTCACCGTTGGGAAACTCGAACCCATGTTAGAAACTGAAGACGAATATTAACATTTATGATCAGGACGACTACAGTGTTTTATTTCAGCTGACAGCAGGTAGATAATTTTATTCAGGTGAGAGCGAGTTACAGGATTCAGAAAGTGTTAATAGACGATTTTATTGAGCTGTGAGTGAATCATAGGAATGAGGGAGTTAAAGCTTGTAATACACCTTGCTGATAATGTAATGATAACAGTTCTATGGGTTAGTTCTCACGGGGCCAAACGTTTGAGAGAGATGTAAATGAGGTGGAAAGTTGTTGAAATTGTGTCCACCGGGAAATTGATCCACGCCCGCCATTGTTGATGTCCATTGCTTTCATCCCCTTCCTTAACTTCATTCACTTATGTTGTTTCTCCCATCCTGCTCATGCCTATCATTCCCTTTTTTAATTTCTGTCACTCTTCCATTCCGTTCTCTCGTTTCATTTCTTTCATGTACAGTATTTGGTTTCCGTTCGCTTTTTCGTTTCCTTACATTTCGTTCGCTTTTTCTTTCCACTTTCATTTATTTTTGTTTGTTCTGTTTACATTTGTTTCATTTTTATTTACTGTATCTTGTTTAGCGCTTTATTATTTTTTCATTTTTTTTGAACACATTTCTTTGATTTCCTTTGTGCATCAGGCGTTTCTTTCATTTCTGCAGTCTTATTCATTCTTTTATAACTCATTTGTCATTTACATCACTTATTCATTATGTATTGTACATTTCTTTAATACTCGTGTTTACTGTTATCAGTGTCCCTCTCATTTTCGATTGCTTTTGCTTTTCAGTTTTTTCATTCGCATTCTTGGTTCCTTCATCTCCCATTAGCGTTATACATATTTCGCTACGATGACGTCTTCCTCTGTATGATTATTATTGGTATTATTATTAACGTTATTATTGTTATTATTATTATTATTATTATTATTATTATTATTATTTTTGTAGGGACGTGTTCTTCCATTTTTTAAATCAGTGTTTTACTCTCAAACCCCTATGACTCACTCAGCTGAATAAAACTGGAATCCGCTGGAATAGAATACTCGAGTTGTTCCTACCATGAGAGGGTTAAGAGAGAATTTTCAGTTTGGAGGAGTTAACTGCAGTCTTCTTTAACCCTTTCCACTACAGAGGGTGTTTAAAAGAGTCATAAAATCAGCTGGTGGTAGCAACAATACAATTAATGGTGTCAAGGGATATCTACGAGTATAGTAGATTCTCACGCTCTTATTTCGGCTTGAATTTTTTTTTTTTTTTTTTGACTCAGTTAAGACACTCGGACTGCTATGATTAACATACATGCATAAAATCGTTTGGCGTTACCTGGGATGGAAGCTTAGAGTTGTCCCGGTGTAATACACTGCACTTCGGTTAGAGAAACACAGTTCTCTAGCAGCTATTTACGGAGTTTATTATAAGACAGTTCACCACAGTGTTCCCCTCGAGAGTGACAGCCCGGGACTGACTGACATCTGCTAGCCTCTTCGTGGGAACGGCATTTGACTCAGCGCTTTTAAGATCTAGCAGTGGGGACATACTGTACAGTGGGGGGGGGGGGATATTACAATGGGGGTACATATGCAGTGGGGGGGCATAGATATACAGTGGGGGTACATATACAGTAGGGGAGCATAGATATACAGTGGGGAAGCATAGATATACGATGGGGGTATATAGATATACAGTGTGGGGCATGGATATACAGTGTGGGTACACCGACAATGAGAAGGTAAACAGTTTCATTTGTTTGTGTGTGTGTGTGTGTGTGTGTGTGTTTTCTAGAACTCATTTGTTTAATCTTAGCTCACACACTGCTGTCTATAACTCATTCATTACAAGGGTTTTTTTCTTCAGATGAATAAAGAAGTCTGGGAAGTATAATGCATAAAGATGCCCCTGAGGAAAGGAATTAAAATGTTTTCATCTCTCTCTCTCTCTCTCTCTCTCTCTCTCTCTCTCCTTCTCTAATATGGCAGTGGGAGGTACAACGATGATGATGGCTATAGTAATGTCTGTGTGATAATAATGGTGATTATGATGAAGATGATAATGATGACAAAGGTGATGGTGATAATGAGGGGGATAATGGTGGAGAAACTAAAGATGAAGATGAGTGTAAGAAGGGTGATGATGAATATTCTGCTTATGAATTCTCGCAGCCGTCCTCCCCAGGCAAACGTGAGGTTGCTATGGTTAGGCAAATGAGGCGTGCCGTGTATTAACTAGGCTACACTTACTAGGCCACAGCTTATTGGCTACGCTAGCTAGGTCACATCTTATAGGCTGCACTAATTAGGCTACAGCTTATAGGCTACAGTATTAGGCATCAAAACCGAGGTGCACTAACTAGGTACAAAATTAGGCTATACTAACTTAGACAGTTTCCAGGCTACACTAACTAGGTCATTTTCTAGGCCACAATTACAGGCCATACTAAATATCTTATACCGTGCTAACTATCCTTAAAGCCACATCAACTACGGTAGGAACAGATCATAGGCTAAACCACCGACGTGCAAAGTTAGGCTAGTGTTCAATATCACTGTGTCTTGTTGGAATTCCTTAACTGTTTCAACCAACCCCACTACACATCAAACCCTTACCATCGCTGTATGAGCTGGCTATCATATCCGTTACGGCATCTTGGACCTGACAAAGGGAGTCGAGATTTGTTATTTTCTTACGTCGTTTTGTTAGGTGTGGGAGTTTGAGTAATGGGTAGCAATTGGTTGTGTGGGGAGGCAAAGAATGAAAAAATGCCTAAGTTCGTTATCTGGGAATTAAAACACGAGTTATAAAATGAGATACCTATAAGCGTTTAATCCCTTCAGTATGATGACGCCTTTTGTTTACAATTATTTAGGGTGTTGGATACAAAATTGCATTTCATTCCCCTTCGTCAATGTGGTTTGTTTTGGCTGGAAGAATAAGAGACCTGGGAAGATTTTAAATTGTTCTCTTGTCCCTCGTGCTATATAACAAAGGAGCACGATAACTGTTGTCGTATTTAGTATTTTCCGTTTTCTTTATTTTTACTTAATTTTTCTATCTTTCTTCATTCATTCATACCATTCTTTTTTCATTTACTTATTTTCCTTTTTCGTTTTCTTTTTCTGCTTTTTTTTCGATAACAAAAGACGTGGGAAAAATCTACACACGCCTTTGCCATTGGTTCTAAAACATATTTAAAAAAAGGGAATCGACCATTAGATAACTGGTGAATCCATGTCCAGCCAATTTAGTGACCGCTCGTTGTGAAGGAGTTAATGGTTATAATCTCTCACTCCTTCACTATCCTAGCTTAGCCTCGGGAGTAAACAGACATCCATTTTCACCAGGGTCAAGTACCAATCAGAATAAACTCATTGGATCTATTTACCTTTTATTTTTGTTATTAAGGAGATGATTGTACTGAAGTGGTGCAAGGGAAGTGTGGAGGCAGAGTAATTTTCTCTTTCTTTTTTCTTTTCTTTCTTTTCTTGGTGTAAAGTGTTTTTAATCAGGGAACTCATATAGCGGCGCCTGTGAGCCTCAAATGATCTAGGTGTTATACGTTCTCTTGTACGATTAATTCCACTGGGGAGGACGTACACACACACACACACACACACACACACACACACACACACACACACA
The DNA here is from genome assembly GCA_018397915.1 of Birgus latro. Taxonomy (NCBI): domain Eukaryota; kingdom Metazoa; phylum Arthropoda; class Malacostraca; order Decapoda; family Coenobitidae; genus Birgus; species Birgus latro. Next base: position 49,732 of record JAGKTI010004570.1, read on the forward strand.
CACACACACACACACACACACA
>JAGKTI010004571.1:0-46828 GCA_018397915.1 Birgus latro
CATCCATAAAGTATTACCAGCAAAAAGTGGCAGTAATATTTCAATCTAGCTCTGTCTGGTATCTAAGTAATAATGGTTGACCATTCTACAAAAGGTCTATTGAACCATAAAATAGTATCCTGCACCAAGAAATAAAAGTCTAGCACTAAAGCCAAGCTCTTGGGGGAAAAAAAAAAAAAAAAAAAAAAAAAGGTCCGGCCCTGCAATCTCACAACAGCAACAAATGTCACCACACACCTTCACGTGCCACCATCAGTGTTAGTACCCACAAACTATACCAAATATACATTCAGACTCACAACTGGTGACTGTATTGGCAGGGGTGCTATAACACTGCTTTGCAAGTGACCAAAGCAAGTTGCAGAAGTTGAGAGGAATACTGACTGACAAGCCACTGAGTTGGTTGCATAAATTTTACACTAAAGAAGCTAATTATATGGTTTGGGACCCCTTTGCTAATTTGATAAGCAACAGACGACTACTCAGCAGGTAAAATGAAGTACAATTATAAAACAAAAATATATATATATATATAAGCACATGATTATTCCAGTGAGATGGAACCAGCTTTCTGGAGCCTTAAATATGTAAATAAGTGTCTGGCCAATTTCAAAGGGCATGCTACTGATGACTGTCAGCTGCACTGTAGATGATTTACCTGCAAAATTCAAGTACAAAACTTTTCTGATCCAGCCTGGGATCAACCTCTCTCTCATGCTTTCTCTCCTTTGCTTCCTGAACTCTACCTCACCCATTATTTATGTGGGGATAAAAAGTTCTGGATAATCATGATAGTTAGTACCAAGGAAGATCATTCAACAAATATTCAACAGTCAAACTGTTTCTTGTTGCAGCTTTGTGGAATATCAATCACAACAGCATTCAAATTTTCAAACTGTTGTTTGCTCCAGCCAGATATCATCCTCTAATCCTTTCACTCAACAGTCCATTCTCTACCACTTGACCAACACCACCCTTAAAATCATTGAATCCAGGGTACTGCCCTATTTACATATTTTTGCTACTACTCATGAAATTTCATTCAGTTTAAGAAAGACCCCTCACATTAAAGGTTAAATCTAACCCCCACCTCAACTAGTCAATGCTGAAGAATACCGGAAGATGGCACAAATAAAGTTAAACATCCCCACATTCTACAAGAGATAATTAATAGGCAGAGATTCTAATGACAAAAGGCTTTAATCTAAACCTACACACAACACAGCTGCACAAGCCAATCAGGGTACAGACGATGGACTTTATGATACTCACCCTCCTCCGCATTTTGTAACCACTCCACGAACTTCTTCAACTGGTCCAAGAATATGGACTTCCCCTTTGTGGCATGACCATCCTTGTACCACTTCAGTATCACCTCCTCTGACAATACTTCAGCTGAAAAAAGAAAATAATTATGAAAAACTTATTTATAATGAATAAGAGTAACAAATAGGAACAAATCTCTCTCCTCAGTACACTGATTACCTTAAACATTATTTAAACTTAGCTATATGAAACAATTAAATTTACCATTATCTCTACTTACATGATGATCATGTAATCTGTCATCCTCCTCCTCATCATCATCACCAACCAGATGACCTTCCCCACCCTAGGGCAGGGTGAGGAGTAGCAATGTCCAGACAGCCAAAGTCTGCCGAATCCAATGGGCCACACTTCCATTCACTCATCATTCAGGCCCCCGGAATCCTGGCTCTATCTGATAAGCCAAAAACTTTCACCACATTCTGTAGCTTCCTATACACGTATTCGATATAGTTAATCCGGACACTGTCATGTTACAAAGGGGTGCTAAGTCCCTGATCATGCACTTCTCGCAACATTCCTCCAGCCAGCCCGATCTCTTGTCAGTCCCCTAGCCTCAAAGACTTCCATATCTCTCTTCCTCACACACTCATCCACCATATCCCTCCACCTTCTCCTTGGCCTACCTAGCCTCCTCCCATCTTCAGATTCTTTTTCACAACCCTACTGTTATCCAATCTCTCCACATGATCATACCATGCCAGTACTCTCTCTTCAATTCCGGTGTCCAGCCTTCCTCACTATGCATCTTTCACGAATCACATTATTTCGTATCCTATCCACTCTCTGTACTCGATTCGGCAGTCCCATTTCCACTGCTCTCGCTCTTGACTTTCATTTTCATGCCACATATGTTAAAGTTGGCACTAACATTCCTTCATGTAAGCCTCATGCAGCTGCAACACCCAAGCCTCTGTTTTTTAACAAGGCCTTCATAGCACCAGCTACTTTCCTTCCTTGTGTCACTCTACCTTCCAGTTCTTTTGCACAATTTCCTCTCTCTTCTACCACTGTACCCAGATATTTGAACTCTCTCACCAATTCCAGTCTCTCTCCATTCACTGTAACATCATGCTGGGAGTCACCTTCTCTCTCGATTACCTTCACTTTACTCTTTTTTACAATTACTCTCAAGGCACGATGTTCACAGACATAAGCAAAACTCTGCACTAGTTTCCTAAGTTCTCGTCCAGCATTTACAAGTGCATCATCAGCATAAAACAAATATGAGATATTCCATCCATTACCAACGCCATCCCTCTTTCCATTACTCGTGTTTTGACTTTTCTCATCACCCCATCCATATATATATTGAACCACCATGGGGACATCACACAACCTTGTCACATGCCCACACTGATGGTACCTAGCAGCTTATCATCCACACCATACATGCACAAAACCTTCCACTTAGTCATAAGTTTTTTCCAGATCCATAAATGCCATAAACACCTTATAGTCCTACTCACAAGCCTTCTCCACTATGTTTCAATACAAATATTTGATTCACACATCCTACGCCACTCATAAAGCCACCCTGTTCATCACTCACTAGGACTTCACTATGTTTCAATACAAATATTTGATTCACACATCCTACGCCACTCATAAAGCCACCCTGTTCATCACTCACTAGGACTTCTGATATCTCTCCTACTTTATAATAATTCTTCCATATGCCTTCCCTACAACACTCGATAAACTTATGCCACGATAATTCTTGCATTTATTTATTTATTAATTTACAGAGAGAGAGAGAGAGGGAGAGGGGGGGCAGGGAAGAGTTTTTCTTTTGAGGGGGGGGGGATTTCCCTCCCCTCCCCTCTTTTAAATCAAACTGCCAATCCCTTGTCCCATCTTCTGACAGCTATCAACCATACTATCTTTACTTTCCATTCCTGATCTCTTCACTACCACCCTCTAATTCCCTAATCTTAACATATGAAATAGGGCTGCCTACTTCTTCTTTCACCTTTATCCTCCACCTGTGGTATGCCCTCCTGTCTTCCTACTAGCTCCCATCCTTCCTGTAACTTCTTACTCTACCTTCAACTTCAGGTAGCTTTACACTGAGTGATGGGCCTAATAGTTTCTTGTAACCCAGGAAATCATTTACAACACTGGATGGTATTTTTTGGTGAAGATGCATTTGATAAAATGCATTGCTTAATGATTTATCATATATACTGAGTCAATTATAACATGGGTTCAATGGAAATACAATCTTCACTAAGGGTAACTCACCCAACAAGTTAAGAAACAAGTCACTTAAGCTGGGAGTTATTTAACTTCAATGAACTTCACATGTTGCTTGAACTCGAACACCACACAAACGTTCCATCACTAACACTGACATACCCAATATTGAGAAGTTTAAAGGCAATTGTCCATCTTGGAATAAACAAATGACTACACTTACGTGTCAGTGATTGTACCAGTCAAAATAGCAAGTACAAATTACCTAGTGAGGCTTCACATGGGATTATAGTGATCACATAAGTGAAAATGCTCATTTGGCAAAAAAAAGGTCCTTTTTCATCATTGTACAAGCAATTTATCACATACTGGTTCATTACATAACGAGTCTGCCATTACATGGTGATGTGGAGCCTACTATGGTGCCCCTGTTAACTGAGTTGAAAGAAGCAAATGTTGCATCCATCATGGAAGCAAATGCTGCATCCATCTAACAACCATATCTCCAAACTCTACTCTGTGTCTTTCTGTTATGAGGCACTGCTTGCCACAGGGGAGCACTTGATGGACAGCTAATAAAGAGCAACTGCTAGCCTAAAGTTTATGGCCAGACAGACCAGGGTTACTCAATAACCAGCATTAAACTCTTCCTACATCACACGGCTGGCCATGTTCATCTCACCCCCCACCCTTTTTTTTCATCTGTACTGCTGGCATTTACAAATACCTAAAATTTTAAAAATATCTCCCTATCCATACTCTTCAAACCTGTAATCTAGCCATCTTCTGTAGCTGATAATTATTATGATCTTTCCAATACATCTTCCTTGGTATACCAGCACTGTATTTAAATTTCCTTAAATTCTTTTCCACTATTCATTTCATAATCACATAACTGCCCTCTTCTAAAATTTCTGGCACAACCAGTCTCCCTGGTCATTTACACATCCTACTGAATAGTTTACAAAATTTTTTTTGAGCCATTACCTTACACAATCCATTCATGAGTGTTTTCTTAACTGCTGCACTGAAAGTAATCACCTGAATACAATCACACTACAGATATGTACATCCATCCATCCATCATCTAATCCTACGCCACCCCAGGAAGAGCACAGGAGCCCAGGGCTAAACAAGTTGGTCCTGACATTTAAGATCAGAGTGACCAGCCTCACTCATCCCTGAGTGGAATTATGAGAGCAATAAACCCCAACCACCCACTGGAGATAAACCTACACCGGCTCAATCTGATTGGAGCGCCTTAATTACCCACTAAACCACCAGGCGCCATAATTTGGTTATATAGTTACCACCCAGCATGGTAAATGGTTTCCTGGTGTACAGGAAACCATTTGGCTCATCACTCAATGTACAGTCACCCATAGACAGAGGGAAGAGGAAAGAGTGAAGGAAAGAAGGTCAGAAGTGGGAGTGGCAAAGTCACCTGTAGGCAAAAGGAAGAGGAAAGAATGAAGGAAAGACAAAAGACGAATGAAGGAAGAGAGGGAAGGGCAGACACTCAAAGCAGCACTACATTGAGTGGATGGTGAGCACCCCCACCTACCACAAAGTCACTACAGACATGTACACTACAAAAATTTGCACCTCACACCAAACATCACACATAAGGAGTTAGTTGCCAACAGGGTGCTTTGTAGTGCCCAGGTCTCACTGTATGATAGTAATACTGGGGCAGTAATAGAAGTGGATATTCACAGGCTCAATCATACAGAAATGACAATGATTAGGTGTATGCGCAGTGCATCCCTAAGTGCAAGGCCTGGAGGGGTTACGTTTATGATGGAAAAGTTGGGGGGTAAGACAGGACTGAAGTGTGTTGGAACTGTGATGAGGAGAGGTAGATTGAGATGGTTTGGGCATGTGGAGGGTATTGGGGATGATAATTCAGTGCAGATGAGAAGTGTTAGGGGTAGGGTTGCAAGAGGTAGACCAAAATAAACCTGGAATGAGGTCACTGTGTGTGACCTCAGGGATATGAAACTGAAGAGGGAAGCTGCCAGAGATCGAGCAGAATGAAGAGCCGCCATTAGGTGACCAAGGCCGACACATACATGCATGTTGGAGCCTTCAAAAACGAAAATGATTACAACTAAAAATCTTCTTATATCTTTATCAACAATTTGCATCAACAACAAACATGAGGATTTTGAAGCAAAATGTGCAGAATAAGTGACCAATGAAGAAGTTTCACAAAGCTCCAAAACCACTTAGAGTATGACAAATAATAACTGGCCACTTGTTAGTTTTGGGCAACAGGGAAGTTGAAAATACTGACACAGGTATTTTTTGCAGTACTGGCATAAACCACATTTAAAACATATAAATATTGTGTGAAAATAGATTCAATGTAATATCAAGTAACTGCTGAACAATGCTATGCTTCAATTTAGCTAAAAATAAGGAAAATACTGTTCCCAACAATTTTGCTTAATTGTGAATAAGGAAAACAAACAATTTCTCAAACACTGTGAAAGTATGGATGGTCTTCAATACTGTACTTTCCTTTTTAGAAGTAAACTGAATCATAATATGTTCAGCATGCACTGGATATGTCAAATCTATCTTCATATAATATTTTCTGTTTTAAGGAAGATTGTGCAAATGCTACAAAAATAATATAGTTATATTTCAACTTCCCTGTAACTCTCCAAGTGGCCAATTACATACAATGACTTACATTTGTAGAAGAGAATGACAATCTTGTGGAACACCTTCATGAAGTTCATGTTGTCATAACAGAACTCTTGCACTTTGACCAGTAAGGTGAGCTCTGCACGATCAGACTTTGTGTTGGCAGCAAACAGTGGGGCGTACACACGTAAATGCTTCAAAGCCTGATCCGCTACAAGTTCTTCTTTCTTGTTCCACTCCACTGCATCCATAACACTAGTCCAGATCTGAAAAAACACAAAAAGCCTCAATGCTAAGAGGCTCTCATATGGAGCACATTAGGAGTGTAATGCTGTACAGTAGTAAGACCTGGAATGTAAAGCATGATAATTGCAGGCTGAAGCACAGAGATAAAAATTAAATGGATGTGTAGTGCATCCTTGAGCAACAGGCCTTGGGGGTTGGGATTGCAAATGAAGAGTTGTGAGGAAGGATGGAAATGTTTTAGTGCTGTAATGAGAAGGGGTGGATTGAGATGGTTTGGGAATCTGGAGGAGATGGAGGATGACAACAGCATGTGAGGGGAGAGAGATGTGAACACTGACAGATGGTTTGCAAGAGGCACACTGAAAATTATATATAAACTTTGGATGATAGTGTCATTGGGGATAAGGGACTGAAAAGGCTGCTAAAGACACAGCAATGTGATAGCAGCCATTAGGTGACCAAGGCCAATACAAGCATGCATGTTGGAGCCTTTATAAAAGAATGAACGAAAAATTAAAACACGGAAATTCTGTTCCAATTTAATAGTAACATACAAATTAACCCTTTCGCGCACGGGACCGCAATTTGCATTACATGTGGTGTGGTGTGCCAAAGCACAGGACCTCAAATCACGTGAAAACGCGAAAAAAATCAACCAAAAAATAAGTTTTCGGTCGATTTGCAACAAATTTTGTAGCGTTCTAGCAGCCACGTGTCTCTCCCGAGGTAAGACCTTGGCAACACTGCAATGACTCATATGTGCCTGTACGTAGTGATAGAATCTCAGTGCTCCACTAGCAGCCAGACAGCAGGGTCGTGCTGTGTTGTGTTGTCCTTTTAAATCCGCCATTTTCCCCCTCCCACCCGAGGCTGAAGCCATTATTGAAATATTGTGGTTGTACAGTGTTTTTGACTATACTGTGAAGTTACTGTATCTACTGAACATAGATATATTGTTTGTAAAGCATTGGGGCCTGTTATAGACTATAGGCAGAGTCTGGTTTGTTATAGCGGGGTTTCCACTCACCCTGCCCGTAAAATGATGTATTTTACTCTTATGGTGAAGCCATTACTTATATCTGTGAAACATATAGTGCCTGGATTAGTGAAATAACTGACCTACCATAGCAGGCATTATGTTATGCCATAGAGATACATAGACATATGCATAGTTGCTAAGGGAACAGGCGGTCTCTTACACCATACAGTAGGGAAAGGAATAACAGAAGAGGCTGGGATGGAATCATGTGATAGTGTTTTATATTGTATATGGTTCAGTGCGAAATATACATATAAAATAGAGCAGTGAGTGTTCACAGAGAAATACTGCGCGCATTGACTGACAGCGGAAAGTTACGTAATGATCAAGACAAGAAAATACACCACACAGCGACACACATATGACATTATATACGTATGTTGTGCAGCAAATGTTCGTGGAGAAATCTATTGTGTGCATCGCATGTGTTAGGCAAACATGGTGCAAGGAACAGAGAATACGCCACACACACACACACACACACACACACACACACACACTACCTAACTCATTTTCAATTCCTTCAAGTTCCTGCCAGCAGCTCAACACCTCTGGAGCAAGTGAGTTATCCATATTTTGTTGATTTGTACATTGACCTGTTTCTACATTTCTATATTTTTTTCACAAATAAGTATTGTTTTTTACATATACACATATGAGATGGAAGAAAGTTCAGTTTTAGTATCAGTACCTAGCAAAAAGACTAGTGAAAATGCCAAGTTACTGAGAGCACTATCAAAGAGCTTATATTTCACATGTATAATTTGAGTTAAAAAAAAAAATAATAATAATAATAATAATAAAACGTAATGAGCGAAAATATGTAAGTATTCGTGAGGCAGGGAAATTGAGCGTTTTTATCTTGCTTGCAGGCGAGGAAGTGTGTTCTATCTTTGTTGTCCATTTACTCCAAAATTACTGAATGTATCGATTTCCTGTACAAACCATGATAAAGATCAGTGAATTCTACGTATGTACAGGACATAGCTATGAAATTTCTCTAATGAAAAGTTGTTGTTATGTAGGCAGTTATTGTGCGAGCATGACGAAAGTGCACCGCGGCCGCGAGTACCCTGTAGTTTTTTGCGATTTACTCGGAAACTATGAGGGGTATCAAAACAAAAAGGTATCAGGAGAAAGCTTATGAAATTCTACATAAGATCTATGAGGGGTATCAAAACAAAAAGGTATCAGGAGAAAGCTTATGAAATTCTACATAAGATTATGTAATAAAAACATAAGGTGTGTGAGAAAACTTCTGCAGTATACCTCCCTGAACAAAAATCATTTTTGCAAAAATGGCTTTTAGTTTTTGGTTATTTTCTCGAAAACTACAAATCACATCACAACCGGACATACCTCATTAGAAAGCCAATGAAATTCTCTATCAAAACTTATAACAACATTTTTCTGTATGATGGAAAACACTCGAACGACAATGTTGGGAAGTGAGATCAAAGTTCCAAAATGTTTATTCAAGGCGGCCTAGTGTACTTTTATTCGTATTTTTCTGGTTTTTCTTTTGGCTTATCAGCTAGAACAAACATCGGCGAATAAGATGGTGTGAGTTTCAGGGCAACATTTTGAGGTTTGGGTGGCGAAAATGAGGCGAGAATAAGAGTAATTTGCGTACCGCGGGCTGCCAGCGGAGTGCGTGGGGGAGTAAAATTGTGAGCCGTGAAACTTAATAAAACTTACCGTGCACGAAAGGGTTAACATGGTCACCTGGGTTATGAAACAATAAAAAAAATTACACTTTCAAGACTATCCCATCCAGTGTGAATATAATATGGCTAAAATTCAGCAGATACATGAGAAAAAGACAGATCACTGCATGCACATATACAAACCAAGAGCCACCTTTGCTGTGAACATGAAAATACCCGGTACAGCACATGAAACAGTAAATTGGTTTGTCAGCCACCCCTACAGCTAGATCCCTGCGCCAGAGATAAATGGTACTGGTATTTTACGTAAAAGGAAAGCCCCAACATGACAAAAAATTTCTGAAAACAAGTCACACAATTTGTCCAAGACCTGTATTATTGCCAAAGGCAGAGGGGCTATTGATTGGAATTTTTATGGTCCTGATTGAAAGCATTTCTACAACTACCAATTTTGAATTTCAAGAACTGTATGTAACATGTATACTGCATGAAAATTTGGCAGCTTTAGAAACATGCTGGTCTACTGTCACAAACAAGACACCTCTGCAAAAGAGGATGGCCTCAACTTGTTGTCCTGCTGGTAGGCAAAAATGATTTCCAGCTCTCCTTTTCACCAGTTTTCTAACCATCTCAGGAGTACTGCACTTTTGATCAAGAAATTAAATGATTAATCCTTCAATGCAAACAAGATTATTTTACTCAGCCTGGGAGAGACAGTCAAACTGGGGGACTTGGATGCAGTCATCATTACACCTCTCACTACCAGAGGTCTAATCAAAGTTGAAGTAAAGAAAAACTTTCAATGGATGGAAGGGATTCTTATTTTCTCCCCCTTCACTCGGATTCCTTTTCCATTTTACTTAACCATTATCAGTTTACCGAACAGAAATTTTCACTAGCGAAGAGGTCAATGAAGACTATCAAATCCCTGCGGTTCAAACATTGTAAGCAGACTAATGTCATCTGGAGAGAGAGAGAGAGAGAAAAGTAAATATTTCAAGTTCTAACCACCAATTACAAATAATCTATTACAATACTTAGTGCAATATATACATCCCTATCTTTTTCCTTTTAGCAATACTCTATTCAATATATCCCTAACTTTTCCAACTAAGGATGGGGTGAAGCAGGCCCAAGAAAGCATGGACACAACACACTACGCAGGGAGAACTGCTCAACATGCCCAGTGAGAAATGGGTCACACACAAATTCACTCATCCCTTGAAGACTCCAAAAACTCCAACTCACAGGCATGACCACCCAATCTTTTCCCTTTTCCCCCTAATACAGATTTGCCATATATTATGTATAAAACAATCACTTACAGAAGAAACTATCTGAGGTTCCTGAATGCTGTTCTTCTTGGCAATCTCTTGGACACCCACAATGATGTCTTTCACACTGGCTCCATCATTCACCTGCTGGCTCAGGTATGTCTGCAACTCCTTCAGGCTCGTTTCCTTTTCCTATGATCAGCGAAGTCATAAATTAGTTCATTACAAGATACATTGTTAACAGTTTATCTTCATACTCTACCAAAAACTATTACAGAAAGATTAGTGGAAGTAAATGTAGTACTGTACGGCTATATTTCTACCCTCTTGAATGAAGCATGAGAAAGAAATTTATTATTATTCATTATAATGCACAGTTTTAAGCTACAACTCTACACACAAATTGAATGACATCAGGTAAGTATGGAGATGCAAAAGATCATTCAAAACTAACTTTTACAAAATTAGCTTTACTTCTCCTTTCTTTAAATGAAAAAATAGTGATTCAAACAAATCATTTACTGTTTTCTGTTGGTATGCTAATTTACTATATACATAACATATGGAGGTTCATGCAAATATGAAATTAATCCAGTATTTTTGAACTACTGTCCTTTGCTATGAGAACCTACTAGTCCATTAAAATCTAAGCAATTATGGACTTAAAAGGCTATCTCCATAAACCTGGCTAAATGGAATGCTGGCCATTAACTTTTTGGTCACTTATGGAATGCCTATTGTTAACTGGCATTCCATGAACAGCCTGCATCTGACAGTGTGATGTTACAGAAAACCCTAACACAATTTCATGACAAGTCTTTGAACTGTTACTATTAGGTGTGTTAGTGTCAGTGATGGAACAATGGTGTAATGATGGGAATTAAGAAGCAAGTGAAATGCAGTGAAGTGAAATAACTGCAAGTTCAGGTGAGCTGGAAACTTGTTAGTAGATATTCTTGGGCTAGTGACCCTTAGCCAAAAACATTCCCCACTGAAGCCATCTTATCAATGATTAGACATACAATAAATCATTACGAGATGGATTTATTCAAATGCAGCCTCACTGTAAAACATGGGTGAGCTGTATCCAACAGTCCCAATTTTCATCACTAACCCTGAAGAACTCACCAAATTCTTGTGGATACCAAGAATCTCTGCTAAGCCTTTCTGTTGGAAAAGGTTCTTGAAGTTCTCATCCGTGCGCTTGTTGGCCTGCAGGAACTCCATTAACCGTGAGTCAAGTCCAGCTTTACGCAGTAGTGACCTCACAGTTGTAATGTCTTTCAGGTTCTTAGCAGTCAGTAGTACCTGTCAATAATATATGTATCTAAGCTCCTTGCTGTTGTGGCCTTAGTTCATCTAGATGTTAGCCTAGAGGACTGAAGACTGAAGTAGCCCTTTTCCTGCAGTCCTCAGATATAACCCATAAACTAAGTTAATGAAAGCAACCACTCAGCCCTCTTTCCCCACCTAAGGATGTGCCAAGGCAGGATCCATAGTGCTAAATGAAATATGATGTAAGTACCAGTAAGTCTATTCAGTTACATGGGACCACACTCAGTCACCTTTCAAGTTGCCCCCTCCTCCCTTGAAATCCTGATTCCACCTCACTGGCAAACACCTGCACTTGTTCATATTACTTATAACAGAGAGTATATCCTATAACTATCATCACTGGGGAGGGGGGAAGGGGGGGAGACAGGTGTCAAACCCTTATCACATACTCCTCTGCACAAATGTTTTTTCCAACCAAACTCAGTGTCAGTTCCCTAGCCCCATCAACTTCCATACCTCTCACTTATTTACCTAATCTCTCCACTTGCATAGTCCACCACACCTACCTACTCTCACCTTCAAACTCACCATACACTCCACCACTCTATTCACACAAACTCTTTCCAAATACCACACCACTGGGACAACTCACTCTTGATACTTCTTTAACTCACCAATCTCTTTGCCAAACAACACAACCTACACCCATACCTTGACAGTTACAGTAACATCCATTTCTACCATTCTCTCAACTTCAAACCTTCTAAAGCTCTTCCTGCTTTACCCTGTCAGTATATCAAAGCTATAATGGCAAACACCAATTTCTTTTTAAATGCACCAACAACCAATAACACAAGGCATGGTATAATATGATGATAAACTGTGACTCTCTTTTGAAACACTTTTACAATTAGAAAACTATGGCAACAGTAAAAAGCTAAAAAATGCTTATTAATATTCTCACATTAACACCTTCACCATGACCTTAATCCCTTAACCACTTCATCACGAGTTTATCTTCCTACCAGTACCATATCTTAGTAAATGGATCTAGGAAGCTTTAGACAGCTCTCTGCTATCCCCATTGGCTTCTGACGTCCAAGGTACATCCTTGTACGTTTCTATTGCCAAGAAATTACATAAGGGGTACGTTATTGTGGCGAAGATGTTAAATATCTAGACTTAGTAGCCAAGCACCATCCCCCTATACTCCCATTATAGAGCAACAAAGGCCTGGATGGTGGTGAAAAAATTACATACTTCACACAGAAAGTCAGCAGCAAGTCCATCCTTGACAAGATGGTCCTGCAACAGGGTGGCCAACACCTTGGGGTCAAGCAGGGAGTCACTTGTCCACATGGCTACACAGCGCGCAAGCCGAATGCGGTCTCCTTCACCGAACCCCTTTAGGTACACTAGTACCTGCAATAGGAATGTACTATTATATGTCTATAAATCTTAGTGTACCAATTTACTGAGGATTCAATTTAGGGGTGACTGAAAAAATTATCATACATATCTATTTCGCCTTTCCATACTTCTATGGCCTAAGCGATCAAGGATAAATGAAGGTAAAGGATAGACAAATTTGCCAGAAATTGGAAGGGATACTGTTCCAACTGATAAAAGACTTACAAGTACTAAAACTGTGTTTACTGTGATATTTTCAACACAACCTGGACCTTTTATTAAACATATTGGATTCTCAGAAAATACTAAAACTACATTCAATCACAAAACCTATTACACTGTCTTATGGAAAAAATTACCAAATTACTTACAATGACTCTCAATCAATACATTTTTTTTTTTTTGACTGAGCATAGGCTTCACAGCCTGCTCCCAGGGCACAGTAGTCCTCCTACCTGCCATACACCTCTACATGTAACCACTTTGGTGCAAACACCCACTGTCCATATTGAATACATGCTAGGGCTATCTCATACAGAACTGATGTATTAATATTAACGGGGATATTTTACGACATGTCGGCGGGTCTTCTGGTAGATCAGTAAAGTCTGATTACATGAAATCCAATCCCTTAAACTGTTCCCTGCCCCAGCGGCATTTGAACCCAGGTCCGGTAGGACTGCAGGCCACCTCTCTACCGAGAGAGAATAATTATAACTGATCAGTTTCATAAGCACACAAGTCCTTGTTTAACTGTGATTTGCTTCATCATGATGGAAACTGAAAGAAGTGGGGCCTTCCCATATCTCTTCCTAAAACAACAGATCTTGGTTACAAGAAGAAAACCACTGTTGGTTGCAAGAAGGAAAAGGAAAGGGCACAAAGTCCCATGTTCTGGGAAAAAAGAAAAGTTACAAGAGGGAATGTATCATATGTGCTTGAGAATCCCACCCAAGAATATTACCTTTTTCATCTCTTCAAAGAACATCTTCTCAAGGTATTTGTATCTCCTCATCAACCTGGTGAAAACCTGGGCATAGCCGCGCAGCGTCTCATAAGAGTCATCTGGCGCCCCAAACACACACATGTCAGTGCGCACTGGCCCACTGTCGATGCCATCTTCAGATATTCCACCACCAGGAGCTGGAAAAACACACAAACGTCATATTCATTTCTGGTTAGAATGGACAAACATACAAAAGACTACTCTCCCAGGACTCAAAAGATTAGTACAATACAATCTCTCAAATCTGGAAATTAAACTTTCTTCATTTTACAAAATAATTTTTCATGCAATGGGGGGGGGGTTGATGCTGTCTCTTCACTTTTTTAGAAGGGGAGAGGACAAAGCTTTCTCTGTGAATAAATATTTGCACAAATGATTAAAATACTATTATAAGGTGCCGTACTTCATTGTATTACCCATTCATCGTATTGTAGGTTACTTATTACTGAAAATGGTTCTCATCACTAGGAACCTAAATTCTTGACTTTCCATTTCTCACTAAGCCCTTGGAACTATGAATTTCAGACCTTAACCCCTTAACCATGACATTCTAGCTAAAAGGACCTATCGACAAACTGCTATGTTCCATTTAAAATCCACAATTCTATTTCAAAAGTTGCACCCTGTATTCTGACCTGAAAACTTTGTGTATTCAACCGCTCACACTTCGGGTTGCTAGTTTGTCATTTCAGATTCCTGCTGACGGCATCGCTCACATAAATGAAGCTAGTTAGCTTCCAGAGGTCATGGCATCAAGAGGTGGTCTGCCGCATTCGCCTCAACCCTCCAGCTCGTGTGGTGGGGGCACGAACAAAGGTGCTACAGTTCATAGGGGACAGAAACCAAAATATACACCTGCTAGTGAAAGTGGTACAAGTGACTCAAGTAATGAATATATATCCCAAAAGAAATGAAAAGAAGTGCCAAACAAGCAACCACACCATGCTCAAAACGACCACCCCAACTTAAGTTACACCCAAAGTATCCAGGGCTTCTGTTTGGTCTTGGTGAAAGTGACAAAGAATATAATGAATTCAGTGATGTTGATGATCCAAATGAAAGGTCGAGTGACAGGGATGAAGATTTGGCTCGTGCTCTTCCTAGCGCAAGTGAGGAGTGAGGAGGAGGAAGTACCCACAGCCATAACACACACCACTACCGTGACCCTAACTGCCTCTTTCTCACACCACCACACACAACTACATCCATCCACCAGCTCATCTTCTGCCTTACCAAGATGCCCATTACCATAAAAAAGATGACTGTATCAGCATGCACCAGCATTACCATAATCCCAGCCAACACCAGCATCTTCCAAGCAAGAATCACCACCACCCCCAGCTCCCCCCACGCTGCCGCCGCCACTACACCTACTATATCCTGTATTTACAATTACTTGGACTGATGGGCATGACTGTTCTTGACTGCCATCACTCTGATGCCACTACCAGCGGGGTCATTGATGTCTGGCCACACTCTCTGGATGCCCCAGTGATTGCTTCCTTTGAAGCATTCATTACTAATGACAAACACCATTATTTGTACCCATACAAACTTGTTTTACCAGTTTGTCACCGAGCAACAAATTTTCAGCCACAGGGCACGTGTCAACAGGTGAACGGATGTAGTGAAGGACAAGCTGATGACTTTCTTGGCATGCTTATGCCAAACTATAAAAGGCAAGTCCTTAGTGACCACTGGAAAAATGATGCCCTAATCCCTACACCTGTCTTCAGAAAATATATGCCACATGACTGATTCTTGGAGCTACTTCATTTCCTTCACTTTGCAGGCAACAGGCATTTCTCCAACACAAACCATCTGTGCAAGATTTGTGACCTCTTCATGCTGCTGAGGAGGAAGTACATGAAGAACTTTGCCCTTTTCAACAAGTCATCAATGAGTCACTTGTACTGTTCAGAGGTCGTCTAGAAACAGTACATCCCATCAAAGAAGCACCACTTTGGTATGAATATGTCTGTAATGTGTGACTGTCACACATATGTGTTGGACATGACAGTCTACATGGGTACGGATATAGGTATACCACATAATGATCCTAATGGGGCATCTGGAGCTATCATAAAAAAGTTGATGGACAGGAACCTCGGTCAAGGTCACATCCTGTATACCGACAACTGATATACCAGCCTTTCCTTGGCACAATTCTCCCACTCCAACGGAACTGGTTCCTGTGGCACTGTATGGAGTAATCTTAAGTTTATGTCTTGGTCTGCACCTTCTGCAGGACATGAAGGTGAGCAACTGTCAAAGTCGAAAAATATTTTGGCAATTGGTTGGTAGGACAAGAGAGCTGTTACCACGCTGACAACAGTACACCGTGGAAAAATGGTAGACAGTGACAATGTACACCATTGCATTGGGGGAAAAAAAAAAAATAATGTACATACGCCTGATGCAGTCTTAGATTACAAACTGAACATGTAGTTAGGTGATAAGTGTGACATGCAATTTTGTAATGTGAAGTGTGTCAGGAACTCGGTATGCTGATACATCAAGCTGTTCCTGCATCTTATTGATGTCCTATTCTCAATGCGTACAACTTGTACCTCTTTTGTCCACAAAAAAACTGAAGTTTAATTAATTTTCGTACAATGTTGAGTTCCAGTTTCTGCAAAAGTATGGGGCACAACAAACACCAGAATGAGGAAAAAGATGTACTGCTCTGTCTGACAGGTTGAATGCAAAGGAGTACCTGCAACATCACTAATTGGCACCCACAACAGCAACAGACGCAGGAAAAAGAAAGATTTTGTGCCATGTCTGCATGAACACTAGCAGGTGTGAGCAAGTACAAAAGAAAGTGACAACATGGTGCCCATTGTCAGGTTGGCTTTTGTCTGGTAGACTGCTACCATGATTTTCACACACTCATCAACTTCTACGAAAGTGACTCATAAAATGCAAACAAGTGAAACTAATTGTAAGTGTAAATGAATAAAATATTTGGAAAACAAAAGTGTCGGTGTGAGCTATGTAAATAAATTTGGTTAAGTTTAGCATTATTGGTGGCAGGGGGGGTGCACTCACCATCCACTCATTCAATGTACTGCTGCTCTTGGATGAATGCCCTTTCCTTTCTTCCTTCCTCTTCTGTCTTTCCTGCCTTCTCTCCTCTTCCTTTTGTCTATGGGTGACAACACTGAGTGACAAGCCAAATGGTTTCCAGTACACCATGAAACCATTTACAATACTGGGTGGTAGCCATAAAACAAAATTATGGCACCTGGTGGTTTAGTGGGCAATTAAGGCACTCCAATCAGATTGGGCCGGTGCAGGTTTATATCCAAGGGGTAATTGGGGTTTACTGCTCACGTAATGCCACTAGGGGATGTGTGAGGCTGGTCACTCTCACCTTAACTGTCAGGACCAACTTTCTTACCCCCAGAGCTCCTACACTCCTCATGGAGCAACACAGGATTAGATGATGATGATAAGTTTAGCATTACAGTATTTACGATTTTACTATTAGCTAATGACTAGTTTTTCACTGTTCAGTATAGGTAAAACACTGTTTTACCTTATAATGTCACATGGTGCACATAGTGGTGCATGGTGGTGAAGCGAAGGGTGGTGAGTGACGGTGGGGTGGGCCGAGGACGACAGACAGCTACAGCAACACACAAAAACAAAAATGACATTGCTTCCACTTACCTCTAAGGCAACATACGAACATCTAAGCATTAAATGAAGTGCTCATAGATAAACAGAAAGGTTTAGCTTCCTTGCACATGCATTATTATTATTACTTTTTTTATCTTGTGTATTAATATCAAAATTATTGAATAGAAAACGGGTAACATTTAGATGAATTGCCGCACCATGGGGTCTCACCTTCAGTCAAGGGATTAAACAAGAGTATGTTGGAGAAAACACAACATACTGGAAAAATAATTATACCTTCTGTTAGGTGCTCTCCATTAAAATATGTAGACCCAGACAATATCTAGTTCACTCAGATTTACATGGGAGGTAGGTCTTGGGATCTTCTCTGCATGGCCCCTAACAAAGCTGATCAGGTAACAATGAATAATAATATACCCACACCCTCCAAAAATATTTTTTCCTCACCTAAGGATGGGCCGAGACAATTATTCACACAAGTTGCTGGTATTCTGGCTCCACCTCAAGTCTAACCCTAAATATTTTCTTTGCTTCACATACACCTCTCTCATAGATAATCATCCAAGTAAGGTATACTAAACCCACACATAACTGGCTGCTGCTTGTTATCACTTCTCACACAAACTCTTGTGGTTTGAAGTGGTAGATATGTCTCTAATCTTGAACTTTCATCAAATCCTGTAACTCCAAGCTCATCTAACCAGACTGCTGGCTAACTTTTTTTTTTTTTTTTTAAATATGTGTCCGACTCTGGGCATAGGCTTCACAGCCTGCTATCAAGGCCCAGTCGTCCTCCTACAATCTACCTGTCACCACTTCGGCGCTTAACACCCACCGTCCATATTGAATACATGCTAGGGCTGTCTCATACAGGACTGGTGTACTGGTATTAGCGGGGTCATTTTTACGACATGTCGGCGGGTCTTCTGGTAGATCAGTAAAGCCTGATTTAATGAAATTCAAATCCTTAAATTGTTCCCTGCACCAGCGAGGATTCGAACCTGGGTCCCACGGGACCGCAAGCCAGCTCTCTACCGATCGAGCTACAACTGCCCATCTACATTCCACCATCCTCCTTTCAGGGGAATAGGGTGGGAGCTGAGAGTTTTAAACCAGCCAGCAGAGGCAGCCAGTTATATTAGTGATACCATGGGAAGGAACCCCTCAACATCGTTTTTTTTTTGTTTGTTTTTTTTAAATATTAGTGCTTCCATGGGAAGGAACCCCTCAACATCTTCAAGTGTACATATACAAATAAAAGTTGTGGTCCTTCCTCAGCCAGCCCCTTGCTTTTGACATGGAAATACTGTAAGCCTTACAGCTTCATATGATTTGGGTGGTGGACCGATCACCTGTACTTATATGACCAAGTCTAAAAAGAAGCATCATTTTCATAAAAGAAATATAATTACCATCTGGTACTGTTGGACATTTTTAAAAACAATACTGAGAAAGAATACCGAAATAATAATTCTAATGACTATGCTGAAAAAAGTCCAAGATAAAGTCACATACATTTCTAACAAGCTCCAGATTTCCACTGAAAGTGGATGATGCAAACGGGCGAAGTCAGAGGGACTGGGCTGCAGCTGTCAGGCAACCTCTTTAACAAATTCTGAAAAAGGCACAGGAGCTCTGCGCACAACTCAAATCGAGTGAAGCTGTAAAGCTTGCAGTGTTACCACATGAAACGAGGAGGAGCTGGCTAAAGAGATACAATTTCATTTATGTCTGACTACATCAGAAGAATATAGTGCCTGGTATATTTCAACCACAACAGTACAGACAAGGAATACTAAAAGCATGGCATACTCACTTAAAATGCCACCAGCAATTAGTATGTCAAAAAGAGTTTCTCCGTAGGTCCGATACTTGAGTTTAGACCCTGCTTGGTCAAGATACTTGTTGACAGCTTCTAGATCAGAGCCAGCTTCTATGAGACCCTGGAAAAAATATATACTGTATAGCCTATATAAATCAATAAACCAAATAATACTGCAAATGTATAGAAACTATTGGGTAATCTTCAAGGAGCCATACAACCACCCCCCAAAATACTGCCTTTGAATTTATTCAGTGATTGCAGTTGTACAGAACTATGTTTTCAAATAAGAGGATCCATCAGTAAACACGGAAAACACACTTATTTATATATAAGGGATAGGTTAGGACAACTTTGGTTTGGTTTGCATTAAATAGGTTAGGTCAGGATAAATCAGATATGGCTGTTACAAAAATTCAGGCTGGGTCTGGATAAATCAGCAGTGATAGGGGTAATTTAATGTAAAAAAATGGTGTACTAAGATGGCATCCATCTGTCTTCAGCACACGAGATTGACCCAGTCTATTTTCAGCACCATTGGGGATGTAAACACAGACAACATTTTAAACACCATTCACTACTGTACAGTACTTTTAAAAGAAACAATGAAACATGACAACGCACTCAGAACTCAAAATATCACATGAAGGGCTGTGGTAAAGGAAAAACTGAAAAAAAAATGCAAAATAAGGCAGTTCCATGACTCCTTGAAGATCAGCAATGACTGTAATCAAGAAAATATAGAGAAACAAATTGCAATCCTCCCATCAATCTCTGGAATTACCGATGCTGGAAGAAACTCGTCCCTGTGGAAAGAACGAGATGTATGGGTTATTAAGGAACTTGTTCCAACCCCAGGACCATTTGGGTGTGAAACCACTGAACTGCAGGAAACTGCAAGCCTCACATGAGGTACAATTATATTGGTTACTGGTTATAAAACAATGACTCTGAGAAGGTAAACTGCAAACAATAACCTTTATAAGTATTGTCTGCACTATGACAGTATGGTGCATATGCTAAGTAAATGCGTTGCAATATAATCAGGGCATAGTGGATTGTTTACGTGTGTGTTCTTGGGCAACAATCGTCTTTTCATGAGGAAAATTTACTATAGTCTCAATGCGCAAGTCTGAAGGTGTCATTATAATGCCCTGGCAACCTACAATCAACACTGCGTCCGATTTTATGTACAATACGTGTGTGATTCTTGTATAATAATCGTATATAACATGACTCATGTATAATATTATATGAATCGCATGCACTGTTGACTGGTAGGTTGCCAGGGTACAATAATGACACCTTCAGACTAATGTGCCGCAACTATAGCAAGCAATATATGGCATCCTTACAAGAGCAAGACAACCTACAAGATATAGAACCTATAGGCAGAGGCACTGTCATCCTGCTGCCATGTTATAGTTCCACACAACCAACGGGTATGCTCTGATAATTACGCTTTTCTTGGCTGAGTGTGTACTGTCTTATATGTGAATCTTGGGAGCAAAGCACTTTCAATTTCAGAAATAATCTATATACAGTAATGGGATCAATCCCCTAATCCATGTAATCAATACAGAAGCTTGAATAGGAAATGAGTTAGTCCGTATGCTTTCAGGTGTATTTCAGTGGCTGCTGACATATCATAAGCACTCTTCCTATCTCAGTATTCAGATATCAGACACCCATGAAGTATTTTTCCAGTGCTTTAACATTCAGCTGACAATGTAATATCAGAAGCAACTGTCAAATATACTCAGCCTAACAAAATCAAACTAAACCTAATTTAACCAAAATTTAACTTGAAATCATTACAGACACTGTAGAAATACAAATAAATTTATTATATCTGACAATGTAGAGAAGAGAAAGAAGTTGTATGCAGCCTTCATGGATCTGGAGAAAGCATATGACAGGGTGGATAGACAAGGATTGTGGAAAGTATTAAGAATATATGGAGTAGATGAAGTTGTTGAAGGCAGTGAACAATGTATATGAGGGTGCTAAGGCTGCAGTGTGTGTGGATGGCAAACTGAGTGAATCTTTCCATATGTAGGTTGGATTGAAACAAGGATGTATCATGTCTCCGTGGTTGTTCAATCTGTACATGGATGGGGTTATAAAAGAGATACAGGGTTGGGCAGTGGATGTTGGAGCAGCCCTAGTGAAAGAGGGCAGTGTTTGGAAACTCCCTGTACTGTTGTTTGCAGATGATACTGTGTTTTGAGTGAAGCTGAGGGGGAGCTCCAAGGCTTGGTAGATGAGTTTGGGAGTGTGTGTAAGAAACGGAATCTAAAGGTGAATGTACGGAAGAGTAAAGTGATAACTTCAAGAAAGTGAAGTCAGTGAATGTACAGTGAGATTGGATGGGGAGGATATGGAGAAGGTGAGTCCATTTAAGTACTTGGGTAGTGTGATGAGTAAGGATGGAAGTCTGGAGAGTGAAGTGCATGAAAGGGTGCAGCAGGGAAGGAAGGTTGCTGGTTCGTTGAAAGCAGTGATAAGAAACAGCATGGAAGTGAAAAAGTTGTTACATGACAGTATTGTGATACCAAGTCTAACATATGGAAGTGAAGCTTGGACCCTGCTGGAAGGACAGAAGTCAAGAATGAGAGCAGCAGAAATGAGTTATTTAAGAGGAGCATGTGGAGTCACATGGAGAGACAGACTAACAAATGAGGAAGTGAAGGAGCGCTGTGGTGTGGTTGTGGACGTGATAGGAAGCGTTAGGAGAAACATGTTAAGGTGGTTTGGGCATGTGGAGAGGATGGAGAGTGAAAGACTGACAAGGAGAGTGTATGTGAGTGAGGTGGAGGGGGTGAGAGGGAGGGGGAGGCCGAGGATGAGATGGAGGGATGGAGTGGAGAGGTACATGAGAGAGGGGGGTGTGAGTTGGGAGGGGTAGTGAAATGGCAGGGGACAGAGCGACATGGAGGCGATTTGTTTGTGGCCACCCCGTGCGGGATTGAGGCGTCTGGCAAAAGATATAGTAATTAAAAAAGCATTACCTACCTATACTGCACAGACCAAAGATCTGCTTTACTGTAACATATACTGTACACAGTAAATATGGCAAATAATACACCAACCTGTAAGATTGCATCACGAAACCCCACAGGGTCGTACTTCGCTTTTTCATCTCTCTTTCGAGTCTTAATGCGCTGCCCCTGGAGCGTGGGTTTTTCAGCTTTAGTAGTCATACAACAGACAACTGTGGATGGAAAATAATGACAATATCACGACCACCATGCCTTTTTGAAATTTTTCAGTGTATATCTAATACTGTATATACAATATTTTAGCATCTTTATCATGAAGACTTTATACTTAAAATACTAATAATACATGCAAAATGCACTAAACCCTCAAGTTACAACAGCTCTTTTGGCAATGGTTCAATTTACATTATATATGTGAGAAATGATTCTCATTACAATCAAATGGTATTCATATCAAAATGTCGCCATTTAAAATTAAGAATAAAATGGATAAATACAACATGGTTTGCATAATTAATGACGTGTATTGCAAGAGCTGTTCACGTTGTCAAGGAGGCACCATAATGCAGGTCAAAGATGTAAGGTGAACACTAAAGTCCCAGTCTAGCTCTGCCAAAACAACACTTAAAAAGCAGCATTGCATATCACACATTGTATACAGTAACACTGAACGGGTGGAATAAAGAAATGTATAAAGAGACCGAGTGAATAACAGCATAGATACATGCCAGGTGCAGTCTGTGTATCCTTTCTTTTACAACTCTGTTCCCACCAGAATATGCATAGATGAGAATTACATTGTACTGTACATAATTTACGGACAACATGACATTAAAAATGAGTGGAACAAAAACATCAAGTGAATTTCTGTGCAGGTACCACACAGTGTCCTTTCTCTTAGATATTATGATGCAGACCCAATTTAGCCCCCACCAAAACATGCGAAAAGCAGCATCTTATCGTGTAGTTTATAAAGGGTCCAACATGCTGGCATGTGTCAGCCTCAGTCACCTAATGGCTGCTCTCCATGCTGCTCAATCTCTGGCAGCCTTCCTATTCAGTCCCTTGTCACACTATGTCATTCCATGTCTTTCTCAATCTGTCTCTTGCAACCCTACCCTCGACAGTCACACTAGCCTACTCATTTTCTGCACCCAACTGTCATCCTCCATTCTCCCCACATGCCCAAACCATCTCAATCTACCCTTCCTCATCACAGCACCAAATCCACTCCACACTCATCCCAACTCTCAAACTCTTTAGTCATACACCTAGCCTTCCCAGGTCCCATATTCAAGGATTCAAGGACACAATACACATCGCAAATATTGATTATGGGTAATATAACAGAAAATCAGTAATAAAGGTATCGAGTGAACAGCTGTGCAGGTAGCAGCAATGGGCATTGTGTGCATTCATGTTTACCATAATGTATTTTGTGTTACTGGGCAATAACCAGAAGAAATAATCCTAACCTGGTAGATAAGGGCTGTTTACAAGAGGGTGTGAATAAAAAATTACTGTAACTGAATTATGTAGCCTAACTTTCACTGAAAATAATTATGCTTAGCGACAACAACAGAAATCAAAAGAAAAAGTATGAAACCTAAAAATTACAAGGCAGAGATACAACCACACATATGGTAATTAAATATGAATGAAAATAGCAGCTAGGAGAAGCCTGTTTTTTCCAGCTGAGTGACTCATTTCACCTTCAATATTTCATACAGTCTGGCCAAATTCACTAGAACAATAACTTCTGGCGGCAGCATACGACAATACCGTGCACACACTGCCTCCTGCCCAACAGTCGGCTGTTTGTGCCAAGATGGCTGCCCAGCATTTACATTTGCTGTAATTGTTTCCCTTTAGTTCTATTTCATGTGTACAGGGAAACGAAACACCACTGCTATTGCCAAAGAACTGTGCAAGTGCATAACAAATAGTGCAGTAACCAATATTAGGTGAAAAAATAAATTTGCACATGTAAAATACTGAAACCTGTGGTTTGAAGTCATGTTTGGCAATGGTGAATATGGTGACTTTCTTTTTTGTTCTTTGTACTTCCAAGTTATTTTACTCAGAATACAGCCTGGAAGTAATGATCAGGTTTTTGAAGCCAATTTTTAACCCAGTTAGAAAATTCTCTCCAAAGCTGTATAAAATTACCTGCCAGTAGCAAGACTAAATAATAATAATAATAAACTTTCACCACACCATACTGATAAAATTAAAGGCAGGAGAGCTGAGGTCTTGCCTGGTTACATTACACCCTTGCTTCTTGCATTCTATTATGCTTTCAAAATCGTTGTCATCTCCAAATACACAAACAAGACATACAAATGGCCGTACAACACACACAGCAGTGAAGAGCAAGAAGACAGGTACATAATAGATAAAAACAAATTCACTTCAACACTACAGTATGCTGCAGGAGTGAAGGACAATGCTTTGGTCTCATTCCAAGAAAAAGTGTGTCAATGGCCTTCTTCCATGATAATCATGTTTTCACAAAATAAACTCAGCATTTTCCCTGAGTGTGTCCAGTACTAAAACAAATCCTATTTAAAACATCAACTTCTCCTTACAGTGCAATAAAATATTATAATGCATCTAGGTGAACTTGTTAATTAATCTCTAATATACATTATGTGCTCATCTGGGATATGGAACTGTATTTTGTAGTTACAGTATTTGCAATAAAGTATGCTACAAGCAAGCCTTATTTTAAAAAGCGAATGTGGTCAATAAAATCAGAAAGATAACTGGAATAAGCCAGCTGGCCCATGGTATGCAGCTCCTGTGGCTGTTAAATCAGAACCATGTTGGGCAGTAACTATACTAGCAGGTTTCTAAAGCCCATGGATTGCGCAATGACCTTTCTCATCCCACCCCGTGATGCGCAAAAAAAAAAATGAAAAAACAAAAAAACAGTTTTTGTTTATTATAAACTTGAAGATAAACATCCAGGGCATCAACTGGTGGGAGGGGGGGGGGGGATTATTACACGTCTTTGCGTAGGGACAAGCGTAAGTCACATGGGGAGTCGTGAAAAAATGGGGAAAAAAAATTGTTTTTGTTTATTATAAACTTGAAAATAAACATCCAGGGCATCATCTAGCGGAAAGGAAAAAATTATCTCTCTCTCCGTCTTTGAATAGCGGCATTCATAAGTTTGCACAGGGATGGAGTAGTTAGTGGTGGTTCACGGCCAGCACAGCCTGAGCTGTGGATCGTAACACGATGCTACCCAGCATGGGCTGTGGCTTGCAACACAATGCTACCCAGCCTGGGCTGTGGCTTGCAACACGATGCTACCCAGCCTGAGCTGTGGCTCGCAATCCACGGGTTAATAACACTCCTTCTACTGGCTTGAGAAGTGTAGTGCCCCACACTCTCAAAGCTATACATTACAGCAAATGAATGTAAATTCCATAACATACTATACCCAAGACAAAGGACTAAGTCTACAATCGCAAACATTTGCTCTCTTATTTGATTAGGATACCATTTCACTACAGAGAATCTAAGTATTACTGTATTTTACTATTGTGCAACTATGGAATTATTAGTATATTTAGGTTTATGCAAATGATAAATCTAATCATTCAGACAATACTTTCTTAGGTATGGCTGCTTTTGCCACAAGTATAATTATGAATATCCACCAATCACTGCTCATGATGATCATGTTTCCACCAATCACTGCTCACGATGGTCAGGTTTCAACCAATCACACAAAACCGCTTGTGGGTGAATTTGAGTAAAGTTCCCAGGTGACAAGGACCAAAGAATACCCAGGTTACATGTACATCTGTTTAAGTTGTTTAGTCTGACGATGATGAAATTTTACATCAACAGCTTTCCATTCATTTGGAACAATTTTGACCAAATATTTTGCAGGGAAGGCTTGAGTCTCAAGATAGTGTGCAGACAGGGGATACAGCAAAAAACAAATGACTATAAAACTGCAGACTGACATTAAGGTCAAAATTCTCAAAACTTCAAAACAATGTCTAAACTCAAGCACTGGGAATACTGTGGCTGTATTAAAAAAAAAAAAAAAAAAAATGCAAATCACATCCTTGAAGCACCAGTTCCAACACTACAGGAAATGTTGGGTACAGATTTTGAGCAGAAGCCACAACTGTAATTCAAATATTCCAGAATGATTTGTTTATTCTCATCACTTGCCAACACTTTTCTTTGACATTTTTGGCAAACATGGCCTCAAAGGGGTTAATCAGTGAAGGTGGTGTCAGATGGAAAGTGTCAGCAAATGAAGTTACAAACAGAAAACACTTTGAAGTACTTGAATTCCAGTTGCAGCTTCAAATAAATGTGTACCAAATCACATGACCAAAAGGGTTTATCTAAGAAAAAAAAAAGGGGGGGGGGGCAAAAATACATCATTATATACCTCAATATTGACAAGTAACAACCAAATTGCATAATAAGTTTAAATATTGCAGTATTACTGTGAGCCAGGATAAAAAAAAATAAAAAAAAAATGGCTACCTGCTTTTCAAACCAATATCACTGCAAGGTAATGAAATTTAAACACTACCAACTTAATGTGGACTTAGCAGACCTAACAAAAACCTGAGTATTCAACCCCTACCCAGAATTTCTGTACTTGTATCAAACCATACCTTAGAAAAACACACAAGAAATCTTCTTTGTAAACAAAAACTCCTCATTCGTCTTACAAGTGGCCATTCATCAGTTTACCTTTATCTACCATAATACACACCAAAACGAACAACTACATAACCCTGATGAATACTGTCATCCAGGACGTCTTAAATCTGCGTACTTAAGCCATGGGATAAAGAAAACGGGCAAAAAATGGAAGCAAAATATACGAAATCACTCCGCCGTCCTGGAAAATGTTAGGTACAAATTTTGAGCAACATTTAACAAATAAGTTTCCTCCATATGGTTCAGACTCAATTTAAACTTCACTTAATATAAGATAGGCTCCTTTACTTGCGTTTAATGAGCTCAAGCTTATTTCACTTTGGAGCGTAATTCTGACAGGAAGGCGAAGATCTGAGATAAGTGTCAAGCCTCAACACATCCCTCTTCTCGCCTTATTCTAAGCCACCTGAAATTCACCCTTCTCAATTTATGTTTCACCAAGAGATGCTACAATGACAGTCTCATGCACAAACCAAAACCCTGAGGCAATACTTACAAAAAATAAACAAAACTAAAGAAAGAAAACCTTTTCACGAGCTGTAGATGAACAACGCGTGGAAAATGTAGGGTTCAGTATCCGGGACCCCAAGAACTGAGGGCGGCAAGAGTGATCGAGTACCTCACGAGGCCTGAGGTCCCCTTCATTTATGTTATGTTCATTATTAAAAGAAACCTTATTTATAAACCACATTCTCATTATGTATATTCATGTTGAACCTCTATGCACGTTATTCCGAGTTTCAAATAATATAAGTTAATCACGACACTTCAGCAGTCCCATTTTCACTTATATGCGCCATGCTATGACTCAGAGGAAACACCGCGGGAGGTTCAAAATGGATGAGAAACCTAGGACACCGAGTTACACTCTACGACAAATTGTTTCGCAAAGCTATATAAAAGATTATACATGTACGCTTCGTAATATCTGAAGTATCACCCTACATATATTGCCACTAAATAATGGCCAAGAATCAGCAGCACGATGAATAATGGGTAACTCCCTGCTGATGTCAGAATGACGTCATTCGAAAAAAGGATGTTACGAATATTGTATGGTGGATTTAATCCCTCCTTTCGTAAACGGGCACATGATACCTAATTTAAGCAGTCTGAACGATGGATTCATCTTATTTTTTTTTTTTTCTTGTGGGAACTTAGAGAGCAGCCGTGACAAATCATTTCCCACCTACCGGGTACTTCTTATGTACTTGCATGTAGTGTACTCATACTGTCACGAACACTTCTTATCTTTCAACGCTACATATGATCTTACACAGCCCTGTACCTCAACTTTCGGTATCGTATACTTAAGGATCATTAATCGTGTCCATACTACCGGCTGGAATCATAGAAATAATTCTAAGATACCATTTATGTGAGAGATTTACCGTATATATTTTGATAACATTAGCCTACAATCTTTTCAATCCACTTCCTTTCGTAATTTTTTTTCGGTTCATCAAGTTCACTTACCATCATTAGCAACAGCCTACACCTGTCAGCTATGCACAAGACAGCACCTGCTACGATCCACATGGATACCTTCCACCAATTACAAAATCATTTGGCTTGTCACTAGTTACCTTCAGGTAGCAATAAATCTCTTGTGCTTTATTTCCTTCGTTTCCACTCTTCCATGTCAAAAGAAAGTAAATAATATTACCAGTAACCGAAAATATTTTACTATGAAGTTCAGCCTGTAACATTTTTACATTAACAAAATTGAACGATGCACATATTTGTACATTATAGTTAACTAATTTTTTGCTCGGAGTTCCAGTAAGCAAACTATTAAATGGTGACCTGCAATAAAATAATAATTATCTCTGTGTTTCTATTACTGGTAATGATGAACAAAATACTATTTATCAAAGAAAATCTTAAATAAATCTACAAAATCTCACATTTATGACAAGTCATGTCTAAGCTACTACCTGACTTACTGATCAGAGTATTTTTGAATTAGCTATTACTCAGCACGCTTATAAGGAAAACCCTACCTTTTGACAGACCAACATCAAAGAAATGCACCATATTACAGTCATAATAGTAAATGCACACAGACCAGGAATTATGAAATTTATTTATTACTTAAAAATCTGGCTGAGATTCAGGTAATAACAGTGAATAGCCATAATGCAATTCTGTACAAACAACTATCACTTATGAAAACAAACTTCCAAAACTAATACAGCAGTTTACCTCCTTCACTCCCAAGTATTATTTCCAGTTTTATAACTGCAAGTTCAAGACAATTTTATTAAATGTACTTTTCATATTGGAAAGGTCAGATAACCTACACAATTCATTAATTCTATCA
The DNA here is from genome assembly GCA_018397915.1 of Birgus latro. Taxonomy (NCBI): domain Eukaryota; kingdom Metazoa; phylum Arthropoda; class Malacostraca; order Decapoda; family Coenobitidae; genus Birgus; species Birgus latro. Next base: position 29,585 of record JAGKTI010004571.1, read on the forward strand.
GTAAGAGATCTTTCCAAAGTAAAAGAAAACTATATGGAAGCAGCAAGAGCTGAGTAGTGCAGGAAATAAAGAGGAGAAAATTAACTCAGGGTCCTAACCTTGAGGTAAAGTATAGCATGGTAAACTCCTTCAGTATGATGACAGTTCAGTTTATCCTAACTAGCTCCAGATGGTTTAACTATGGGAAGACCTCTCATACTGAAGGGCTAATGAAGACTCAGGGTAATACTCTAGGTGGGACTGGAATCTTCATCATTGATTTACTATGCATATTACACATTATTAATTCTCCTCTATCATTTATATATTTCTTGCATTGACAATGTTGCTTAAGTAGGGTAGAAGAGGTTAAAATGGTGAAATATGCAAAATAATTTGCTGGGGAAAAGGTGCTACAAAACTTCCAGTGCCAACTGGAATACAACTCAATATCTAACCCCTCCAGTCTGAAGCCCATATATACAGTATACACTGTATATGTAAATATTTGAAAATAGTAAGCATTACATGTAATTCATAATATGCCATGGTAATGAGGAGGGTACAGTAATTGATTAATCCTCCTCCTATTGGTTTTCTATGGTAAAGCAGTCACAAACAATCCCACTTACCTCCTTTGAGGTGTAGGGGACTGATAGTCTCCAATACTTCAGTACTATTACAGTAACTCCTTAGCCCTTTAGATGTGATGTTTGACTACAGTCAAAAAAATATACACATACTGTATACAGTATATATTTTTGACAAAAAACACCATATTACAGCACAAAATATTCATCTGGTCAACTGTTTTTCACAGATACAGATGCCCCCTGATCCACTTGCACAGAAAAGGCAATTCACAGGTTCATCTGAACATTTTTGCTTTTCGGTTACATTTTGACAGTCTAACTGCATCGTATCTAAAGGGTTGAGTCTGATGAGATACATTGCTTTCCATTTTGTCCTTGCTACCTACAAGTGATTTCAAGAAGCTCAGAAGAGAATTTCTGAACCAGAGAGGTTAGATATAGCCTTTGTATAGCCTGTTTCATCTTAAATCTCCACTAAGAACAAAATATACAGTATATCAATACATCACCAAATCAGAACATACGACTAAATGGCTCCACTCTCCTCCTGGGAATCAAACTTAAGCATAGCTGTCACTCTGGACTGGGGTGTTCTAACCACTATATCACTAATCACCAAACTAACATAAACTATGTCTGAACATAGTTTAAGAGGTACTTCTGCCAGAAGTACAGGTACAACAAGGAAGAAAGGTTGCTGGTTCACTGAAAGCAGTGACATGGAAAAAGGTTGTGAACATGGAAGCAAAAAAGTTGCTGCATAACAGTACTGTGATCACCACTATCTACTTGAACTCTTTTAGAAGAACACAAGTCAAGAGTGAAAGCAGTGAAAATTACTTATCTAAAAGGAGCTTGTGGAATTATGAGGACAGACAAATGAGGAAGTGAAGGAGCATTGTGGTATTGATTAGGATTAGAAGTAATTTCATATGGTCTGGCCATGTAGAGGGGATGGAGAATGACAGTGGCTAAGAGAATGAGGTGGAAGAGGAGACCAAGGATGAGATGAGGGGATGGGACAGAGAGGTACTGTATTTGGGGGGGGGGGGGGGGGGGGGGGGGGGGGGGGGAGGGCGTAGGGGGGGGGGGGGAGTTGGAGCGGGCAACCTGGTGGCAGTAGACAGCGTGACATGGAGGCAGCTTGTTTGTTGCCACCCCTTACAGGATTAAGGCTACGGTCAAACAGATCTTAACTCCTTCAATACAATGAAGTCTTCACATACTTTATTCTTGCTCCAACCAATTTTTTCAAGCTAGGACACCCCTCTTGTACTCGCAGTGAAGCGGTTAATGATGGTTACATATACCCCTTCCAGTTTGAAAAATTTAAGCTGAATATAGCAAGTTGCTACTGTATAATGGTAATCTGTACAAATTATTTCACAATAACTCACTCATACAGGCAGCTCTGAATTATATATATAAAAAAAAAATACAAGATCAAAACAATACAAAACTAAGACAATGGGGAAAAAATGTGGATAAAAAGCTGTGGGAAAAAAATAAATAAAAAACTTACCTCAGTTTTTTTTCAAAGTAAGGGTCTGACACTAGACTACAGCAGATCAGCACATTTAACCTCTTCAATGTGGAGATGTTAACTTTTAAATTAATATCCTACACTACTGCTATCTCCAGATGATTTATTGAGCTTTGGCGAGACCTCTTGCAGTGATGGAGTAAAAGAAAGCTATATCTAACATCTCCAGTTAAAGGGATTAAAGAATCCCCCAAGTTACAAGGTCGGGCAGTGGATGTTGGAGCGGCCCTAGTGAGAGAGGGCAGTGTTTGGAAACTCCCTGTACTGTTGTTTGCAGATGATACTGTGTTGTTGAGCGAAGACGAAGGGGAGCTGCAAGGTTTGATAGATGAGTTTGGGAGAGTGTGTAAGAAACGGAATCTAAAGGTGAATGTAGGGAAGAGTAAAGCGATGGTCTTCAAGAGAAGTGAAGCCAGTGAATGTACAGTGAGATTGGATGGGAAGGATATGGAGAATGTGAGTGAATTTAAGTACTTGGGCAGTGTGATGAGTAAGGATGGAAGTCTAGAGGGTGAAGTGCTCAAAAGGGTGCAGCAGGGAAGGAAGGTTGCTGGTTCGTTGAAAGCAGTGATAAGAAACAGGGAAGTGAGCATGGAAGTGAAAAAGTTGTTACATGACAGTATTGTGATACCAACTCTGACATATGGAAGTGAAGCTTGGACCCTGTTGGAAGGACAGAAGTCAAGAGTGAGAGCAGTGGAAATGAGTTATTTGAGAGGAGCATGTGGAGTCACATGGAAAGACAGACTAACAAATGAGGAAGTGAAGGAGCATTGTGGTGTGGTTGAGGATGTGATGGGAAGCGTTAGGAGAAGCACATTAAGGTGGTTTGGGCATGTGGAGAGGATGGAGAGTGAAAGACTGACAAGGAGAGTGTATGTGAGTGAGGTGGGGGGGGAGGCCGAGGATGAGATGGAGGGATGGAGTGGAGAGGTATATGAGAGGGGGGTGTGAATTGGGAGCGTGGTAGTAAAATGGCAGAGGACAGAGTGACATAGAGGCGATTTGTTTGTGGCCAACCTGTGCGGGATTAAGGCGTCTGGCAATAGATAGATAGATAGACCTTACAGTGAGATCATATAGCCCCGCTAGGTAACAGGAAGGCGCTACCCCTCCCGGCATGGCAGTCCCAGGCGCAGCTCGAACTCGCGGCCCCCTGATCCCGAGCTCGATGCTCTACCTCTGAGCCACCGTGCCCCCCAAAAATCTCCAGTTCAAAAAATCAATCCTAGGGTAAATAAAATTAACCAGTAGCAATGGGGAAAAAAAAATCAAAAGAATATCATTGTACCAAAGAAGTTAACTCCCTGAATCAGGTGATGCATTTTCTGTTTTGGGGGGCACGGTGGCTCAGAGGTAGAGCATCGAGCTCGGGATCAGGGGGTCGCGAGTTCGAGCCGCGCCTGGGACTGCCATGCCGGGAGGGGTAGCGCCCTCCTGTTACCTAGCGGGGCTATATGATCTCATTGTAAGGTCTATCTATCTATCTATTGCCAGACGCCTTAATCCCGCATAGGGTGGCCGCAAACAAATCGCCTCCATGTCACTCTGTCCCCTGCCATTTTACTACCACACTCCCAACTCACACCTTACAATTTTATTCAGCTTATAGGAGGCATTTCAAACTGGATGGCTTAGGCATATCCTTCATTCACCTCATCACTATGAGGGGCGACTCTCATAATCTGAATAAACTCATTTGATGATTGCTCAAATACTCTAAAAAATGTCACTGTACTGAAGGAATTATCTCAGACTACAACACACTGTATTTTGCTATAAAAGTCCAAACCTATTTTCTTGAGAAATTTAAGTTATCTTCTAAGATGAGGTCACAGAGTTTGATCTCAAGAGATAAAGGACTGAACAGGGAGGCTGCCAGAGATCAAGCAGCATGGAAAGCCGTCATTAGGTGACCACAGCCGACACATGTAGAGCTTTTATAAACGATACAACAACTTGACGGAAGTGGGTATGAGTTTAGTTTTGGTTATATTGCTGTACATACATAGGGAGCATACTGATAACAAGTTGCAGTCCTCTTTTTAGCCACTATCTAACCATCTATACCAGACACCTTCACCAGAAAGAGTGACCACAAACAAATCACCGCCATGTCACCCTATCCTCCACCTTCAGGCTGTCCTCCCTCTGATTTACACCACTCTCACTCATATACCTCTCCATCCCTTCCCACCACCACTAACATTCAGCAGAACTGCTGTTGCCTCCCCACAGTTTGTAAAAAAAAAAAAAAAAAAAAAAAAAAAAAAGGGATACATGGGATGGCTACTGGGATTTGGCATATGGCTATAATAAAGCTGTGGCAGTGATAGTAAAGAAGTAGCATCACTAACTCAAACATGATTGTGTTGGATTCAAATTTCCACTAGCTTTGAAATAATTCTGTAGGATTAAATACCAATGTCATACCGCCATGAACTTTACATTCAAGATTAACAGTACAGTACACTGGCAGTGATCAACTCACTGATCTATACACAATGTATAAATAACTCAACTTGGACTATTTGTTTCTAAAATCAAAATTACATGACCTGTTACCTAGGCAGCTCAACTAGACACACTTAAGCTGCATCACAGGGTACAGAAGGACAACTCATTCATGAAACTGGGCAGTTATGAAGAGTGCACTGTGAGATATGCATGAAGAAATGAGTTTTGTTGGAGTAGCAACATTTGTGAGTGAGTATGAAAACATCACAAACCCCATGAATTCAGGTGATACCATGAAACAGTTTACAGTATTCCAGCTTTAGCAGATGACTTTATTCAATTTCAGAAAGGCCTCTTGTACTACAAAGGAGTAAAATGGAAAACAAACAGCAACAGACTTGTTGGTCCTCTCTTAGCTGCTTGGTACTGGGAAGGTTACAACTAACCAAACTATTCTATTAGTTAAAAAAAAACAGAGGAGCTTTGCCAACTAACCAAACCCACCAGCCGAAGCCGGCAGGAAATTGCGAGAAGGACCACAATGCGGCATAGAAAAGCTCTCATGGAAATTTCACAGGAAAGAGGGAAAGGAAATATTATTCTACACTATCTACCTGATAAAGAAAGTAACATTTGGTCAACAGTATTTATCAATGTTGTTCTGCGGCTGTATCCTCCAGGGTGAGAAAAAGGAAGAAGAAAAAGAAAAAAACTAAATATACTACAGAAATGTATTATTCAGGAGTGAACATATAGTACTTTGCTGAGGGTTAGAAAACAGATACTTATCCAAACAATTTTTAAAGGTTTGTACTGTATCACAGTTTACTACACTGGAAGGCAATTTGTTCCATACACCGAACTGTATATTACAGGTCTATTAGAGAAAAAATGCTTTGTCTCGTATGGCTGGAATAATTTGCTGATTATATGATCCCCATTAGCTCAGATATAACTCAAGTGATCAACTATAAAGTATTAATCAATAGCCATATTATTCGGTCCTTCAAATATTTTGAATACAGTACTTAAATTAAATCTATAACCAAATTATGGCACCTGATGGTTTAGTGAGTAAGTAAGGTGCTCCAATCAGACTGAGCCAGTGCTGGTTTATATCCAAGGGGTGGTTGGGGTTTATTGTTCACATAGTGCCACTCAGGGATGAGTGCAGCTGGTCACTTTCGTCTTAAATGTTAGGATCAACTTGCCTAGTCCTGGTCTCCTACACTCCTCGTGGGGCAACACTTGATTAGATGATGATGACGATGATGAATTGTCTTGTAACTAGAGTTTAGTTACAGCAGAGAGATTCAGGGCTTCTAAATGCTCCTTGCATGGTTTATTTCTGAATCTAGGTATCATTTTTGTCATCCTTTGTTGTATTTCCTCAAGGCTCAAGCTTCTTATATCTTTTTTGCAATAAGGCTACTAGAACTGGGCACAGTACTCTAAATGTGGGTATACTATGGAATTATACAAGGTGACGATAGTTTTTTTTATATTCAAATGCTCTACCAAGGAATCAGATTAGATTGCAGACTTTTTCAACTGCCTCAGCACACTGTTTGCTAGGTTTAAGATAATTTGTTACTATAAGTCCTGTCTTTTTTATGACTGAAACTAACTTGTCGAATATTGTTCATAGTGTAACTGGCTATTTCATTTCTATTTCCATTCTTTAGCACTTTGCATTTACTAATATTAAAATCCATCTGCCTGGTTTGGTCCCAATTAAACAATCGACAGAGGTCACTGAAATACCTGCCTTTGTAAAGATGTGTTTGCTTACGTTTCCAACCTTAGTATCATCATCAAATTTGGATGTTTTACAAAATAAATTCTAATCTACAGTATATCATTTATTTATATTAAAAACAGAATAGGACCCAACACTGAGCCCTGTGGCACACCACCTGTAACATCTTTCCAGTCTGATTCTTTCCAATTTATTAAGACTCTGTTTATTTTCTATAAGCCAATTATCGATCCACCCAAGCACACTGACTATGAACCTATGCATCTTTAATAGAAGCCTTTATCAAATGCTTTTTGAAAAATCGAGATAGACAATGTCAATGGATCTGGCCTCATCATATATATTGATCACAGAAGAAATCCAAAATTTACTGGGCAAGAGCAATTATTGTGAAAACACGTTGTGAATCTTTGATGAGATTATTTAATTCTAAGTGCTTAAAAAATTTGTCTCTGATAATAGTTTTCAAAAAATTTGCACACTGCTGAAGTTAGAGCTTGTTGGTTTATAGTTTTCTGGTTGTGATTTGCTGCCTTTTTTGCATACTGGAGATACATTTGCTAATGATTTCATTCACTGTTTCCTTCAGAATGTGTAGAGATATTTTATCTGGCTCAGATGTTTTATTCAAGTTTACCCATAGCAAGTTCTACATCATTCTAACCAACAATAACGTCAGTAATTATGTTACCTTCTTCAAAGACAACAAGGAAGGCTGCAGGAATAGAATCTGTTTGCAACTGTAAATACAGATGCAAAGAAAGTGTTGAGAATTTAAGCTATCACCATTTCACTGTTGGTGTCATTTTGTTTTAAAAGGCTCCAAAATGCTTGTGTGTGTCAGCCATGATCACCTAATAGCAGCTTTCCATGTTGCTCGACCTCTGGTGGCTTCCCTATTCAGTCCCTTATCCCTGAGGTCACATTCAATGACTTCATCCCAAGTCTTTTTTGGTCTACCTCTTGCAGCCCTACCCTTAACATTAACATTTCTCACTTTCTGCACCCAATTATCATCCCTCATCCTCTCCACATGCCCAAACCATCTCAATCTACCTCTCCTCATCACAACACCAATACACTCCAGTCCCATCCTAACCCTCAACTCTTCCATTGCAAACCTAGCCCCCCTAGGCCTCGCACTCAGGGACACACTGTATGTGTGCCTAATCATTGTCATTTCTGTACGTCTGAGTCTGCGAATATCCTCTTCCTTTACTGCCCAGGTCTCACTGCCACACAGCATTACACTCATACCACATGCTGCATACAAAGATCCCTTAGCACAGAGGGAGAGCCCCTCTCAGTGTCAGGAGAGGCAACAACTCCTTGAACTTCTTCCAACCACTCCTCACTTTAGCAACAGAGCTAGCTCCAGCCCCACCTCCTGCACATAACATGTCTCCCAAATAACAAAACTTTGAAACTCACCAGCAAGATCAATCCTTTCACGCCTGACAATCTCCACATGCACTCCCCAGAACACCGCACACATGAAATAAGCATTATCTCACAGTTGGTATGCTCTTCATTATCTGTGACTACTGAGCCAGTTCTTGCTGCTACTGCCTTCTGGTTTCTGATGTGTCTGAAAATTTATTTAAGGTTGGATTTATTGATATGAATAACATGTGCTTCAGTTTTTCTTATTTTTATTGCTTTACGGCAAAGAGCATCATATTTACTTTTATCACTTTGCTTCTGTCGAAACAAAAATTTTTATTTTTTTTTTTTTAGCTGAAAGACAATGCTTAATATCCATATTCTGCCATTTGGGTTTACTATTTTCAGCAGGCCATCTATTGTGCACTGGAATACATAATTTGACTGCATTACTGAGAATATCTATGAATAATCTCCATGTTTCATTAATATCTTCTGTCCAAACAATGGGATTCCAGTCACCAGACCCAATAATTTCCTTTAATTTTTTAAAATCCACATTCTTGTAATCAGGCTCTTTCTCATAACTAGCCCTGACACTGTCATCACAGAAATGAATGTTGAATGTGACCATGTGATGATGACTAGTACTCTTCTCCTACCATAATACTGTATTACTTACTAAGCTTTCTAATGTGGCCAAACCCAGATCCAATATGGCACCTCCTCATGCTAGAAAGTCAACAAGGTGATGCAATGAACTTTCTTGCAAGTTAGTGTACAGGTTCCAACCCTCTATGTAACAACAGAGCCTCCTCCCATCTGACAACCGGTAAATTAAAATCATCCAATCCTACGTTGCCCCATGAGGAACGTGGGAGGCCCGAACTAAGCAAGTTGGTCTTGACAGTTAGGATGAGAGTGACCAGCCTCACTTATCCCTGAGTGGCATTACATGAGGAATAAACCCCAACCACCCCTTGGATATAAACCTTCACTGGCTCAAAATGATTGGAGTGCCATAATTACCCACTAAACCACCAGGCGGCAAAATCTGGTTACATGGTTACCACCCAGCGTAGTAAATGGTATCATGGTGTACAGGAAACCATTTGGCTTGTCACTTGGTGTAGAGTCACCCATTGGCAGAAGGAAGAGGAAAGAATGAAGGAAAGAAAGACAGAAGTGAGAGTATAAAGTCACCCGTGGGCAGAAGGATGAGGAAAGAATGAAGAAAAGACACAAGAAGATGGAAGGAAAGAAGGATGGAGGAGAGGAAAGGGCAGATACCCGAGAGCAGCACTACATCGAGTGAGTGGATGGTGAGTGCCCTCACCTAAATTAAAATCACCGTAGATTAAAGTATTTTGGATGCCTTGTGTTTCATTAATTAGGTTGTAAATTTCACTAGTAGTGTTACTGGACTATGATGGCTGATAATGAATTAACCCACATGCTGCGCTATTTTCCTACAAGATGTACAGTATTTCTGCACTAGAGATAAATGCCATCGACATTACTGATAAAGGGCTTGTAGTGTATGTATGTTAAGGGTATACTGTATTAACCACTCCTGTTTGAATATTCTATCTTAAGCAGAATAAAGCTGTCTGGAGATGGCATGAGCAAACTAATAATTAAAAAGGGATTAAAGAATCCCCCGAGCTAGACCTTACAGTGAGATCATATAGCCCCGCTAGGTAACAGGAGGGTGCTACCCCTCCCGACACGGCAGTCCCGGGCGCGGCTCGAACTCAAGACCCCCCGGTCCCGAGCTTGATGCTCTACCTCTGAGCCACCGTGCCCCCAGCAAACTAATAATGACATCACCTGGATTCAAGCAGTCAAGTGTGTGAACATGATAAAATCCTACCACTTTGGCCAAATGAGACTCCTCAACACTAATTTTGGTATATGAACTTCAGTAATACATTAGCTGTGTACTATAAAATATGAGTATTGAATGTCCACCTATCAACATTCCAACTGTGCAGTAACTTGAAAGTACTTTTACTCTTGTCTTTGGGGGGGGAATCAACCTACTGGCAACAAAGTGGGTAGCTTGATTACAATACAGAATTATCTCCAACTCAGAATAAGATACATAATATCAATTTCAGACCTGTACTGTATTGCATGGCTACTTCAGTAACTATTCTTGCACTGGAATCTACCATAAATTCTTCAATGAATCACCAAGTCCATCAAAATGTACAAAAAAGTGCTACAGTAATCTACAAGATTGCAATAACAAGAGTGCAGTTGCTTCCCTAATTACACATTTTTAAGTTAGAAGCTTTTTAAGATTTTTTTTAATGCATTTATTGAGTTAAATGACACGATCCTTTTCTGTGAGGTATTTACTGCATTTTTTTTTTTTTAAATACATCTACAAACACTGAATATAGCTTTTACTAAAGCCAATGACAATACTAATGATAAAATTTTACTTGAGGCAGTTGATACAACAATGGTATTTCAAATTTCATCTGTGTTCATAATGTTCACCAATACATGTTTAGCTTCAGGTACACTGGTGAATTTCAGCTTACAAACTTTTGCAGCTATAAACCAGCTTTCAGTACCAATTAAGATTGTACCATAATAGGGAAGAAACTGCATTTCATGTTGGTATACTGTACTGAAATGCATGTATATACAGCTACCTACATATCTCTGGCAGTGATTTGATCGACTAGATACTCAAATATTTTTCACTCACACTGCTGCACTCAATCATCCAAAACATATTTTTTTAACCCCATGAATCCAGTAATATCTTTTCTATTATATTCTTGCTACCCTCAAACAGTTTTATTCAATTTAGAGAATTCCTAAAATAGCGGGGTCAGATATTGACTTCAGTAACCCCTTCTTTAAAAAATTCCTGATATAGAGGGGTTAGATACAGACTTCAGTAACCTCTTCTAAGGGTCATTCCTACATTGAATAAATTATCTGGTGGCAGCAGGAACAAAATAAAAATATATCACTGGCCTGAACACATTTATGTGAAATTTGTTCACTATGTTAGTGTTCAAATGTTTTCATCTTTAGAATGCAAAAAATTAAAATAATAAATCTGATTTGTATAACGATTTCACTGTACTGCGAAATGGTCAAATGGAAGAATCCTCAACAACATTTCCATATGAGGGTAACTGTGATTATAACAGCCACATTCAGGGTGGCAAAGGAGGCTTCACAGCATCTCTTCATTTACTATTTAATTATGCATTTTACACCACGAGTCTCTTGCTTGCTACTTATATCTTTTTAATATCAACACAGTTTGCATGAATAACATACAAGAGGATACTGAAGTGTAATGTGCAGAATATTTCACAAAGGAAAAGGTGTGGTAAAATATTAAAAGTCACTTAAAAACAACTTAATTCATAAACATCCTATGACTCAACTGACACACACACGTATGGGAGATAATAAACTAAGCTGTCCTTCTAATTCACATGTTAAATACTACTTAAATCCAAAGTCTATGGGAATGAACCCCACTTGTGGCTTTTTGTGTAATCATGTTAAACCATTCTTAACGACATCATAAGCTCTAGCCTGTGGCATGATCTCACATGACATTTCTGGTTGCCTGTGGCATATATTTCTGAATCTTGCCTTCTTTTACACATTTTCTGGGTTTTCCTGTTGCACAGAGTATGTGTCTACAGTATATGATTTGTGGCCAGACACAAGGTGATAGTGAAAATTTCCCACCCACCTGGGTGTTGGCTGACCAATATGAACTCCAACAGCCAAAAATGGCCAAAAACAAGATGTCTTCATCTTCATGCATGAATGGGGGCCACCTAGCCTTCCAGTTTCATGTGCAAGTAGAAAGCTTGTTTGTGTATAAATTTTTATTTATGTAAATATTTCTCAAAGTCAATTCTACGATAATTTTTTTCCACGAAAAAGGCCAATTCTAAGAAATGTGTATAGGTACAAAAGGTTATTTTTTTTTCAGTTCCTTTGCATCATAAACACTCCATCTGACAAGCACTCCACAGCCTGGGGGTTAAAAAAAATAAATAAAAAATGAAAAGAAAAGAAAGAAAGGCTAACTTAGCATTACACAATAACAATTTAATATAATTTCTTTTTCAACCATGTAAAACAGGCAACTTGGCAAAATTTATGACACATAAAACATAATCAGGTACTCTACTACCTTCCAACTTGGGTTGGTAAAATTTCAACATACGTAAAAGATTTTTTTTTTTTAATACAGTAAACATGTATTTCCTAAACATTTCAAAAAGCTAAAACCAATTCAGGCTGAGAATTATGAATCTAAAAAACATCATTCAAATTTATAGACAGTATCCTGTTCCAACTTTGGTGGCTACCAGTAACTCTTCACTTAGCTACAAAAATAAACAGAAACATCTTCATATACAGTATGTTCCAAGGAAATGGTGCTATAATATCCTGGAAAATGTGTGAAGAACTTGAAGAAAATCATATGGTTTGTCTAGGCCCTAGGGCTTCTGTGAAGAGAGAGAGAGAGAGATTGGGGGGGGGAATTCACAGCCATCACAGAACTTAATTACTGATATCCTTATGGGTGAATTATAAGGAAAATAATTTTTGCCCAAAAGACCATCAGTAATTTTAGTTCCGTAACAGCTGAATATTGAAAACATGGTATAAAATTTATTACTTAAAAAATAACCTCATGAAGTCTCTCACATTTCTTGAGACATCTTGTAGAATAAAATGAACTTCATGAGGTGTTCCTATAATCTGTCACAACTCTGAACAACCTGTACCAACTCTAAAACAAAACTATATCACCAGTCTTAACCCCTTCAGTATGATCACATGATTTAGTTTTTCTTCTTGCTACCTCCAGACGATCACTTTTAGCTCATTAGAGACTTCAAAGTGGAGGTATTGGATACAGTCTCCATTAAACTCCTCACTAGCAGGGCACTCTCTTACAGTGAATGAAATTGCAAGAGATAGGAAGAATAAAACAGAAGTGATGTTCTCATGCCAAAGGAGTTAATACCTAAAAGCACATAAATTTTCTCCTGCCTTAGCACAGTGTGTTATTTAATATCTAACAATTACATGTAACTTTTCTCCTATCTTAGATTAATGTGTTGTCTCATTCCTAACAACACATCACACACTTCTTCCCTCTTAGCTTGGTGTGTTGTCTGATATCTAACAATATATTGAAGTTTTCTCATGCTTAATATTGTGCTGCTGTCTCACATGAGGTGCTCAGGAGTGAAGGGAGATAAAAGGCCAATATCTCATACAGTGAGATTTCAGTGTTAAAATATAAGAGAAGAATCTAACTTCTGCTTTCATTTTCTACACTTGACTGTCTTCACTTCTAAGCACCTCAATTCTAACCTTCCTCATGACTTAGTCTAATTAGTCTGCTGTCAGATATTTATCAACACACAATATTCTTCTGACTGAACTTAGTGTGTTGTCTGATATCTAACAACACATGAAACTTTTCTGATCTAGCCATGACGTGTGGTGTTCTTCAATATCTAACAATACATAAAAATTTTCTTTTCTTGTCTAACAACACACACCACTATCTTCCTCTTAGCAGAGTGTGTCTTATGTCTAATAACACATCAAACTTTCCTCTTCTCTCATGCCTTAGGTTATGCTGTACCTTTCTTTGCTTGGTGTGTTGTCCAGTATCCAACATATCACACACTTCCAGTCCTATAGCTCAGGGTGTGGTTCAATATCAAACATCTCCGTCCCTCTTGTCTTACGCTGAGTCGCTGTCACCACGCTGCCAGATGCACACCATGTTGTTTGAGGTGACAGCTACGATGTGTGTCCCACCATATGATACTGCACAATTGTCAACCACAATGTCATAAGTGTCCAGACGAAGCTTCCTTGCCTTCTCCACCTGCAATGGGGCATCAATACTGCATTATAAATATGGTAAACTAATTCCTCATTACATGTCAATGACATTTAGAATGATAATTAACAGCATATATCCTACTTTTCTCTTAGCTTAGTACATCGTCTGATGGAGAGTGAGGAACTGATTAGGAGAGCGTATGTGAATGAGGTGGAGGGAGGGTGGGAATGACAGGAGGGAGGGGGAGATTGAGGATGGTTATTATTGCTGCTGTGGCCTCAGGCTCATCTGGAAGTAAACCCAGTGAACTGCAGGTTGGCATTATCCTTCTCATTAAGTCCAACATCACTCCTTTTAAAGGACATGGAGGAAGTAAAGGGAACCAGGAAACTCTACCACTTGGTTTTATCAATGTAATCATTTGAAGTCATCACTGTCCAACACCGACAGAACATTACATCTGGGTTATAATTACGGAATGGAGAGTGGGAGACTGATTAGAAGAGGTTATAATTACTGAATGGAGAGTGGTAGACTGATTAGAAGAGGTTATAATTACTGAATGGAGAGTGGGAGACTGATTAGAAGAGGTTATAAATACTGAATGGAGAGTGAGAGACTGACTAGAAGAGTATATGAGAGGCTGAGGGAACCCAAGGATAAGGTGGAGGGAATGGGTTGAGAGGTATGTGTGTGAAAGTGGTGTGTGATGACGAGAAGGCCACCAAATGGCAGAGAAATGGCTGTGTGGAGGTGAAGTGTGGCCACATCCTCCACGATTTAGATAAACAGGACAGACAAACAGTCTTGACTTTAAGTGCAGCGCTGTGTAAGCAGTAAACTACCCACATTACTGTACAATGTAAATAGCAAGCAGTCTTCTATATGAGGAAGAAACATCATCCTAACTTCTTTCTTAGTTCTTTCCATATTAAGTCTGGAAGAGGAATATTTTGGCACAAAGAGTTCAGCAGTGTTGGTTGGGATAGATTTGGATGAACAATCTGCTTCAGCAGACTATGTCCTGGATAAGATATCTCTCACTCCCAGATATAATGCAGGTAACAAAGAGATATAAAATGCCTAGTTTGGTCCAGTGAAATGGGGTCTTCTTCCTGTTTTTATTTCAAAATAGGTGAGGGCACCCACCATTCACTCACCTGAAGTAGTACAACCATCAGGTGATGGCACACTGAGTAACAAGCCAAATAGGTTTCTGCAGTCTAGAAAGCCATTCACTATGTTGGGTGGTAACAATATGAACAAATTGACACCTGGTGGCCTAGTGCATCAAGGTGATCCAACTGCATGTTCCCCATAAGGGTTTACATCTGTCAGGAAAAAGTGACTAAATGGTTAGGTCTTACTGCTCATATAATACCACTCAGGAGAAAGCGACTAAATGGTTTGGGTTTAGTACTGATATAATACCACTCAAGAGATAGTGACTAAATGGTTGGGATTTATTGCTCATATAATACCATTCAGGGGAAAGTGACTAAATGGTTGGGGTTTACTGCTCATAATGCTGCTCAAGGAAAAGTGACCAGTCATTCTCATCTTCAATGTCTGTACGAAGCAATGAAGCCCTGGGCCCCTACGGTCCTGATGGGGGAAGTAACTGAATGATTAGTAGGCAGATGCACAAATAGACAAATCTGCGTCAGTACATATCTGATTCCAGTCTCAGCATGAAGTCCTAAGACTTGAACCAGTGACTCACCTCAGCGTCCTCCAGCTCAGGCCACTCAAGGATTTTGATAGGTTCGACAAGAGGCAATGGTGGCCCCTGGGTGAGAGGGCTGGGAATCTTGCCTGTCACGTGGTCAGCCAAGTCGTACACCCACAATGCCCCTTTGTCGTCACCACACACTAGGATACACGAACCTGCACACAACACCACATATATAGTAATTCACACATCACCACAATTATTATTACACCATCATCATGATCCCCTTTTCCAATTTAAGGACTGAGACTGGATCCAGGAGGAGAAAGTATGAAAGTAGGGGAACCATGAACAACATACCTAGTGAAATGGGGCAGTAAAATGCATGATATTATATTTATAACATGATCCAACTGCAGATCATTGTTTACCTGTATTCTGTAATGGTATATGTACAGTAAGTCTTCAGTGTTGGGGATGTACAAGAAAATATCATCATCATCATTAATGTCCAGACCCTTTTCAGCAATATTTTTTCATACAACCAGTATTGTTAAATTGAGAGAAACTGATAAATCAGCTTTATAGACAGCAATGGTTCTTTAATAAAGAAGCTTTTAAATGTGCTCTGGAGTTACTGCAAAAAAGGACATAAAAAAGGAAACATAAAACAAAGACCTACTGATACAATAATGTAGATGCTCAAGATAAGCCACAAAGGCATGAAAATGAAGAAAGATTATAAACATTAAATAAAAAAAAAAACAATGTGCTTCTTACGTGGGTCAACCCCCATATTCATATAATAGTTGTCTGTGTCACTCCAGCGTAGTTTGAGCATCATCTCTTCCTTCACCACTGTCTCGAACTGACTACCGCACCTGCAATAAACAAACACTTGTCATGCGTAAATGCCTAACCACTTCAATCCAGGTGGAACTCCTGTTGGTATATTCTTGCAGCTACCTGATGATTTAGTTCAGACTCAGATGAGGAAAATCCCTGGTACTGGAGGAACTTACTAATGCCACACCAAACAGCTCCATTTCAGAAAGTCTATCCTAGGCTCAATGAAACAGTCTGCTAGAAGAAAGAATAAACTATAGGGGACATCACCAGTATTGAAAATGCTAAACTATCCCTCACAGCAACTGTCCTGTAGTGCCACAACAGCAGCTTACCACTGAAGACTGGGAATGTCCTCCAGTGTCAATGGGGCTGCAGTTCTTAAATTTTGGAAAGATTATTTTCACGCATTTCAGCACTTTGACTTACAGTACAAGGGAGGGAGAGACTGAGGATGTGGTGGAGAGGTATATGAGTGAAGGTGGTGTGAGTTACAGAGGACAGATTGATGGAAGTAGCTAATTTGTTCAGGGCCACCTCTCCAGGATTATTTTTATATATATATATATATATATTTTATCTTTTTTACACAAGGAAGAAGGAACCAAAGGCCAGAGGCCAACAAATTGTTCCCTCCAAGAAAAAACAAAAACAAGATAACAAAGAGCCAAATTCAAAAACTGTTCATTCTGAGATGCCTAGACACACTGTGTTTGAAAGACTGGAGACCATAGGTAGGAGGAAATGCAAACAGAGGGACGGGGCTGTTAGGCCAGACTGCCTAGGGAACAACTACTACAGACAGAGGGAGACAGTTCCAGAGCTGACCTTTTGCATAAATGAAGGACTGGGAGTAACAGTTAACACTTGCAGTAGAGAGCTGGACAGAAAAGGGATGAGAGTTTGCTGCTAGACGGATACTACACACCCACTATAATAGAGGAGGGATGCAGGCAGACAGTTCAGAGGAGCAGTGACCATTGAAGCTGTGATAGAAAAGAGATAAAGATGCAACAGCAAGGTGAAGATACAGAGGTTGAAGGGAGCTAGTAAGAGGAGGAGGGTTAATTAGACAAAAAGCCTTTAACTCCAACTTGTTGAGAAGAGCAGTATGTTGGAAGCCTCCCCACACGACATGGAAAAAAT
>JAGKTI010004572.1:7000-22417 GCA_018397915.1 Birgus latro
ATGATGATGATGATGATGATGATGATGATGATGATGATGATGATGATGATGATGATGATCATTATTGCCAGAATACCAACCTGAAGGCACCACAAACATTGTAGTGCAGTATGGAAAGGTCACATGAGAGCAGGGGGTTTGTTTCTGGTGGGGCCACAAAAACAACAACAACAGGTATAAACAAAACACTAACCTGAGGGCACCACAGGCATTGCGGTGCAGCTCTGGCAGGTCGTGTGTGAGGAGGTTCACCAAGGGGGGAATGCCTCCCAGGATGCGGGTCTTCTGCTTGGTGGGGTCATCCATGTAGCAGAGGTGTTGTAGGTAGGCCGCCGCATTCGCCTTCACCACATTGTTGGGGTTGCTTAGGAAGTCTATTACCTCGTGTAAGTCTGGGTCCCGCCATCGCACTGTTGGGGGACAGTTGTATACATCTGCTATTGCTGAAGACAGAGGTGCTGCGATAGATTTAGTTAGGTGAGGTTAAGTTAGGTTAGGATACATTAGGTTAGGTGGGGTGGGGTTGCGCTGGGTTAGAATGCATTATGTTAAGTAGGTAAGGTAAGGTAAGGTAAGGCTAAATTAGATTTGGTTGGGCTGGGATAAGTTAGGTCTGACTGAGGTGAGGTGGGTGAGGTGTAGTGGGTTGGGTTGGGTTGGGATGTGAAGGGGGTTGGATTGGGTTGGGTAAGATTCTGCCCTATCAAAACAACAGATTTAGTTAAGATAAAAAATGTTTTGTTTAGTCAAAATACAGTTCATTTTTATTGAAACAAAATGTGAGAAAAACTTTATATATAACACAGAAAACTAAAACATATAACAAAGCAAATATTAATAAAAACACCACAGCAAAGGAAATGAAAACAAGCAAAGACACAGCAGATATTTACAAAGCTTTTACAATATACAGACAAACTTCACTTAACTTGTTTTTTATTCAACTTAACACTGGATGACTGTAGTTATTTTGTAAAGATCCCTGCACATTATTTTTTTGTAGTGCTAATGTGAACTGGTAACATTTAAGTGGAAAACAAAGTGATAGTGCCAGTGTGAGTGAGTGACAGCGTTAGAGTGAGTATGTCTAAGCAAGGTAAAGTCGACTAAGCAGGATGTGAGACTGAGCAAGAGTGAATGGGTGAGTGCAAGAGAGAGTGAGAGAGCACAAGAATGAGAGTGAATGAGTGTGGTTAAATCAAGGTAACATTAGATTAACATATTAAAAAGTCACAATGGAAGAATGCAAAAGTGAGGGTGGGTGAGAAAGTGAAAGTGAGAAAATGCATGAGAGAGGTACAGTGCTAATGAAAGGGTGAGAAAGAATGCAAGAGTGAGGTGGAGCCCGACCTCTATGTGCAGATGTGTCGGTGGATGGAGGGCGGAGAAGGGTGGGGTGGGCGTAAGGGTCGTGGTGGGTGGGTGGCGGGGGTGAGGGTGGGGCCTGTGGGGGCTGGTCTGGGGGAGCCGGTGGGGACATGAGGGTGGGGGGATGGGGCCGGGGAGGGGGATCCGTCTGCCCCCCATTTGCCGTGTAGGGTGGATGCGGTGAGGCCGGCAGTCGTCCATAAACAACCGTATCGGGGGGGTACCCAGCCCCTCTCGTCTCTGGTCCATAAACCCCACCTTCTGGACCATAACCCCCTCCATCAGGCCGATATCCACCCCCTTCCGGGCCATACATGCCCTCTGGTCCATATCCACCTCCTTCTGGACCATACCCACCTTCATTTGGTCCATAACCTCCCCCTTCTGGTCCATATCCCCCTCCCTCTGGACCATATCCCCCTCCCTCTGGACCATACCCTCCTCCCTCCGGCCCATAGCCCCCCTCGGGTCCATAGTCCCCAGCATCCGGACCATACCCAGCATCCGGTCCATACACCCCTCCCTCCGGCCCATAACCAGTGCCTCCTCCCTCAGGTGGGTACGTCAGGCCACTACCCCCGCCCCCACCACCACCGCCGCTGCCACCAGTGTCTTGGCGTGGTGGAGGGTAGGGGGGGTCACTGGGGTACTCGCCAACAAGACCCCCATCTACACCAGAAACAAAACAAATACATGCTAAAACATTAACACAAACATCTACAGGGGATACAATGTAAAAATAATAAAAACAAAAACATGCTAAAACATAAATACAAACATCTGCATGGGATACAAAACAAACACATGCTTAAACATAAACACATACAAACACCTATATGCACTACAGAGTAAAACAAGAGCACATGGTTGCAATCTGTAACAGGTGCATCAAACTAATGTAAACATCTATGCAGGCTGAAAAATAAACACAGGCACATTAGCCAATCAACAAAACAATCATGCTAAACATAAACAAACATCAATTTGTACTGCTGGGTGGGAGAGACAGGTCACAGCTTGAATTCTTTTATTTCTCTAACATTTTGGGCTACATTAACCCTTCTTAAGAGAGTCTATTTATTCCGAGACATTAGATAATAAAGAATTTGAGCTCTGACCTGTATCTCTCTCTCACCCAACATTTCCACTTGTCGTAAAGGATCATCTACATACATGAACGTCAATGGGGGTTAAGATGTAAATCAATGTTCTCAACCTGGGGGACTTGTGGGGCTTTAGGTAGGTCATGGGGGGGCTAATCTATGTTGTAAAATTCAAGAAAATGTGGGGACTTTTTTTTTTATTCATATTGATTTGGGGAAAGGGACTTAACAGGGAGGTTGCCAGAGATCAGGCAGCATGAAGACCTGCCATTAGGTGACCAAGGCCAATGTAAGAATGTCAGTGCCTTTATAAGCGATAAGACAATACAAAAGTTTGGATATCAACACAAACACATCACTAAATTACAAAAGCTGGGTAAACAGAAATATGACGACAATGACGACTTACTTCTTTACTTATCTTTCGCGTGACGACCAATCTCAAACAAGGTACAGTACAAACACAAATACTATACACACACACACACACACACAAACCTAGCAAAAACAAACGGAAATTAGTTTTAATTATCAGAATCATCAACACAATCACATGCACTTTAGAAGAGAGAGAGACAGAGCGAGAGAAAAAAGTGGAATAAAGGGTTCAATCTCATTGGCTTTAGAGATTCTGGCACCTCTTCCCTTGACAGACAGATAGATATATAGGTAGACAGATCGATATATAGACAAAGAGACAGACAGACAAATAGATACAAAGGATATAAGAGAGAGAGAGAGAGAGAGAGAGAGAGAGAGAGAGAGAGAGAGAGAGAGAGAGAGAGAGAGAGAGAGAGAGAGAGAGAGAGAGAGAGAGAGAGAGAAACAAATACTAGTAGGGAAGAACTGATGCTGAATCTCTTTGAAAAAAAAGGACCCCATGGATTTTTTTCTTTTTTTTTTTTACTTACCCATTAGTTGAGCATCATCAGCTGGTGACAGAAAGGCATCAATTAAAACAACAAGCCAATTCAAAATATTATAACGAGTGTCTGGTGAGATTTTTGGAGATTTTCAGAGGTTATTCTATGGGTGAAATTTTTGGCTGGTATACGGAAGCTCCCTAACAACTCTTCCCAAGCAATTTATTGTGGTTTATTTTGTTTGACGGGGAGGGGGGACACCCTGATGCATCAGGAACACGATAATGGTATATTGTACTCCACTGTTTTGTTTTTTTACATTAAAAAAACAAAAAAAAACATATACAGTATTTTCAATTTCCTTAATTAAACAATCTACAGGTTAAATAATCAAATACCACCATACTCAACACAAATAACCTAACACCTCTTCTTAAGTGATTTATTTTACTTATTATGCCTTACTATCCTCTTATGTGTCATTTAAATCATCCACACACCACCACACTCAGCATAAATAACACCCAAATTCATACTGTCTAGCCGTATCCAAAAATAAGCCACTGAGAGGTGCTACGGAGCTTCCTTAACCAATGAGAATAAACTATTGAGTATCATTTGCATTATTAACATGGGTCCAACTCTCTTGCATTACAGTGCTACATTTACTGATAACTTTATGAGAAAACTATGAACGAGACCATTTTTATCCATAACTTTTATCCGACACTTTTGAGTACTGTATGCGTTATTAACATAGGTCCAACTCTCCACCATTACAGAGCTACAATTACTGATAACCTTATGGAAGCTATAAGTGTGACCATTTTTATCCATAACTTCACTATACTGCACTCATTTTCACTTTAACTTAGCCCAGATTTTCGTCCTTTTGCAGCTCATTTCATGTAGCTCAGTGGCAGAATGAGA
Organism: Birgus latro; assembly: GCA_018397915.1. NCBI lineage: Eukaryota > Metazoa > Arthropoda > Malacostraca > Decapoda > Coenobitidae > Birgus > Birgus latro. The sequence goes on from JAGKTI010004572.1 coordinate 11,265, forward strand.
CAATGCTATGGCTCTATATCCTTTTCACTGCACTTCTTCATGACTAGCATCATGTTCCAGTGCTGATCTATGATTGCATGTCAACATATGAGGAGGAGAGATGGCAATTTTAGGCCAAGTTAAAGTAAAAACAGTAAAGCAAATTCAGCTCCATTGAGAATGAGAATTATAGATATGTTGGTACAGTATTTTTAACACTCAAAATCAGACCAAAAAAAGCTCCTGAAGTTTCCCAAACATCTCACACAACCACCTATATACTCTTAACTATATACAAGACAATATACAGTATAATACAGTGTGTTCAGAGGTATTAATTCAGAATAAGAGGTGGTATACTGATGGGGTGCTTAACAGATATATCCATTAAGTACATGACAGAGAATGAGAGAAAGAGAAATTTCATTCACATATACATGTGTGCACAAGTGTGAACACACACACAAAAAAAAATATTAGTGGGGTAGGTAGGCCAAGCGTATGTGCGTGTGGGTACTCACCATAGCGGTCATGTGGCAGGGCAGGGGAGGGTGAGCCACGGTAAGGGTCCTCACCATTGGGGGGCAGCAACCCTCCATCCAGCTCTGCATACCCACTACTCGGGTACCCACCAACTGCACAAAGGGAGGAAAGCCTTAGCAGTACAGGGATAATATGCACTACCCTATGAGCAATGAGGTACAAGGATAGTCTGCAATGTTCATTTGAGCTGCAATAATTGGGTTTAACTAGAGAGGATATGGATAAGATGCACTACCTGGGTACCCATCTACTGAAAAAAAAATTGCATGATAATAAATGGGGACATGTGGGGGTCTTTTATCTCAATATAACCTTACACATTACTCCTACATCATTTTCATTACTTACCAATATTACTATACTTGACCCCATTATTCATACCAAATTACAAGTCAATTACAGCATTAAATAAGCTAAAATCACACAAAATCCATTCACTACAACTACCTGTGATTAGAAATACACAATAAATGGACTTTGTTACTATTGCTGCTTTGTTTTCACCTGACAAATATCCCTGGGCCCTTTCAGCTCAGTGTGATGGCAGAGTGGTCAGATATTAGGGTTGGTTTGATTAGTAACCAAGAGGTTCAATTCTACTTCAGAACTAGGGCTTATCGAATTTCATGCCACCACAACTTAGTAATCGAGATGTGAAGGTAGCCCTTTTCCATTTGATGAAAATAAACCAACAATACTTAAATAAATAGTACTTGTACCACTTCAAATGCTGTCAATATACTTACACTACTGAATACAACTGTTAATGCTTGTGAAATAGTAAACTCAAATGCAACATCATCAAAACTAAACAAATGTCAACTACGGTGCAAGGTTACCATTGTTGTTGTTGTGGCCGCAGGTTCATCTGTATGTGAACCTGGTGGACTGCAGACTAGTCACTCTTCTACCTTCTACTGCAGTCCATTATCATTCTTTGGGGGGATAACGAAAGAGATGAGGGACATTTACAACCAGGTACTCTGCTGCCCGATTATATCAGTGCCACCACATGAAGACATCCCTACTCACCACCAAAACAAAAGGCAAAATTAGTCATCATCATCATCATCATACCACAGTCACCACCAATTCAATCTCTTCCTCATCCCCACTGTCACATCACCACCACCATAGTCCACCACTGCCATCCTCACCATCGCAGATGCAGAAATAGATATACAGTAGATATATAAACAGAAAAATACAGTACATGAAAAAGGCCTGTCAATTCTGAATGTTTCCATTAAAAAATCACCATGTGGGTACTGTACATTCTTGCACATTATACACTGTGTGTGTGTGTGTGTGTGTGTGTGTGTGTGTGTGTTCATCCATCCACTTGCCAATCCATCTATTGTACATGCAGGGGATGTGAGTTCCAGGACAAAAAATAGGTTAATAAAAGTCAGTTCCTTAACCTTTTACTTAATCAACAACCACACCAACAAGCTTGCACAAAATCACCACAGCTGTTCTTGAACTATGGTACATAAAATCCATCTTGTGTTCACCAAAAACAATGTAAAAACAAAATGCCTTGATGCTGAAGTCATCACTGGATGGCTTCTCAACTCTTCAATTAACAGAGCCATTTCTTCACATCTAAATGCACTGTTGCATAAAAAAAAAAAAAAAAAAAAAAAGGGGGGGGGGATGTTACTCCATGATCAAACCTTGACTGGAATATTAGTGACAGCTGCAGCAATTCCAGGCTTGTCTGTATATAAAAAGGGTAGACTGCAGGTCAAAGCTGTTCTGCAGTCCACCATCCTCTTTTCAAGGTACACGATGGGAACTGGAGGACATCTGTGTAATTGGGCAGGTCCAACATCCAGTCATACTTATGCCACCATATGAAGGCATCCCTCTCCGGCACCACAGGGTCAGTGTCAAGTCGGAATAATTCGGGACAGCAATTGTAGTAAACACGTAAGCTCAACAGATGGAGTAAAGCATCCTACGGGTCTTTTTCATGTTATTTTTGGTATGCAAACTTTTTGAAGTGGATAAGATTAAGCACACAGGATTTGTGACCAGATAACCCACGGGGTCAAACAACACAGCAATACTAAGCTTGACAACGGGACTGTGCAAACATGGTCAATGATCCGAATAGGGAGTATGCATAAATGGTCAATGTTCTGAACAATAAGTCAACAACTGGAATAAACACAATGGGGCCACAACACTATGGAGCTTGTGGACTGCAAGTTGAAATTACCCTTCTTCTGCAGTCCATCATCATCCTTTCAGGACAAAGAAGTTGAGGAATGTTAATACAGCTGCTCCATTAGATTGGAATCATTGCATGAAAGTGTTCCTATCAAGCATCGCAGAGTTAGTGACAACAGCAAACACACCAGCTCAGTGACAGGACTGGTTTCCTCAATACCATAATACTAGTAAACACTAACTAAATGCTGAGGTTATGCAAACACAGTTAGTGAATTAAGTAAAAACAAAGGGTACAACAGAAACTATTGCAGCAAACCCGCAAGCTCAACAACTGGGGTAATCTTGACCCCAGAGTGAACTTACGTGCGCAGCTCTCACGCAGGGATATGAGTGAGTCCCAGTGTTCTGGGGGCAGAAGGAAAGTCACAGTTTTCTTTAGGGCCTTGTTTGGCCCGGCCAGTCCCACCTCCCCCTCCAGAGTCTGCAGTACCACATCCGGGCAGGACTCCAGTGGGTTGTCAGAGTCAAACGTTCGTCTCTTAACACAGACGTCCTCTTCTTCAGAGCTGTCAGAGAGTTCCGTATGATCTGGTGTACTGGTGTTATAGATCTGCTTATTTTCATGATCTGTGAGCGATGAGGTGCTTGGTTGTTCGGTGAAGTAAGGCAGGGCTGTAATTTGATCCGTCGAACCATAACCTGGTTTGCTGACAAAATTTGCAGTTGATGACTTGCTTGGAAGTTCAGAGGACTGAGGGAGGGCTGTGTCAGGTGTGGTTGTCAGAGGTGGTGCTTGTGAAGGCTGAATATCAGCTGGTCCTGGTGTAGTGCAGGTAGGGTACTCTTGCTCAATGCATTCATACTCAAAGACTTGACTACATGGTGGCTCTACGTCCAGCTCTCCCTGTTGCAAGTTAGATTGGGGTATGTGAGATGGTTCCCTCTCTTCATATACACCACAACTTTGCATAAATGGCTGGCCTGGGTTACGCAAGTGAGGCAGAAGTGACTTTTTCATCTCTCTGTAAACTCCACCACTTTTACTTGGTGTCTCAAATAACTGAGGACTAAAGGCTCCATACAAGGGTGGCTGCACAGTGTCATGGTGCATATGGACACAGGCCTGAGGCACTGGGCTCGAAGGCAGTTGCGGCTTGAAGGTGGAGAATGCTCGGCTCTCCTCTGGAGTGGGGCTACCTGGGGAGTACATAGGGGGCAAGTTTAATGTTCCTAACTGCGGAAGAGTGGCACTTCTAACCCTAAAGGTGAAGAATGCCTGGTTGTCCTCCTGGACAGGGCTACTTGGACTGTGAACAGGGGTTGATTTACAAGTTCCTGAGTGTGGCAAACTGACGCTCTCCACCCTGGGGTCCTGCGAGGGGTGGTGCTGGTGCCCGTGGACAATGACGTACTTTTTCTCATCCTCGACCTTCGGCAAATGCTCCAACTCAGCCTGCCTCCTCTCAGGAAAGTACGTCGGTGAGGGAGATAGGAAGCTTATGTTCTGTCTGATGTTATTCAGCGTACCCTTGCACAAAGGGAGGTAAGACGGGCGAAGTGGGTAAGTGGGTCTCCTCTCTGCTGCACCCTGCCATGCCGGAAAGGAAGGAGCGCTGGGACGATAGGCCGGGTTCCTCTCATACAGTCCCTTGTTGTCATGTACTACTTTTTTCTCATACACACCCCTGCCCTCCAGGACGTAATCTCCACTGGTACGAGGCGACAGGACATTATCAGATGTACTCCTGGTGATGGGGTAGTACGGAGCCGTCGGGGAACCAGTGCCCTGGGATATTGGGAAGCAGGAGATGGTTGGCTGGTGCTGAGGAGTGGCCATGTATGACCCTTTGGCTGTGTGGGGAAAAACAGAGTTGGTAGAAGATAAGTTCTCCTGTGAGTGGAATAACTGACCATACACACAGTTTGGCTCAAAACCCCCATGATATGGCTCCAGAGGAATGGATGTTGGGCTCGTTGGGGTTGTTACAAAGCTACCATTTGTTGGGGTAGTTGGGCTTGTTAAGTTACTATCATAAACTGAGGTATTTGAGGCCATTAAGTTGCTGTCATGCGTTAGGCTCCCTGAACCTGTTAAGGTGGTATCATATACTGGAGTAGTGGTTGGTGTTGTTAGATTACTATTATATTGTAGGGTGGTTTGGCTGGGCATGTACGTGGGCAGTTCAATGTAACCTCTCTCTAGTGACTCCCAGGTGTCATTAGAGCCATACATATTAACAGGGTTCACTGACTGGTTGCCCTGCCATTCCAGAGCCCCTGTGACTGGCTCCCTTGAAGTGCTCACAACGTTCTCTGACACACCATCATTTGCTGAGACTACTGTACCACTCCTCGTTGCTGGAACCATCTCACTAGGCTTCTCCGCGACACACTTTTCTTGACCTGCATTGGATTTCAGTTTTTGAGTTTTATCATCACCGCCTGGAACCTTGTCATTTGCAATTCTTCTTTCTAAACTCACATTACCTTTCAGTTTGGGTATTTTATTATCATTAACAGGAGCATTTTCAACTGCAGCTCTACTTTCCAAATCCATATTAGAACATTTCAATTTGGGCATTTTATCCTCACTGGCTGGAGTGTTTTCATCTCTTGTAATTCTTTCATTTGCTCCTCCCTTCTGCCCCTCACTCCTGTCAACCTCAAACAAGCGCAGTTCCAATCTAGCAGGTCTTTTTTTCTCCTTGTAATTTGGTTTGTGTTTTTTGGGCACACTGATGTCTGCTCTTTCTGATAAACTGCTAGACTGTTCCTTCTGTAGGCTGTTTTTTTTCTCAGCCTGTGTGAGAGCTGGTGTAACTGATAAATCACCTGATGGTTCCTCTCGTGCACTGGCTTTTTCCTTGCCTGGTTTTGCTGGGTTTGAACTACCTGATAAACTCACAGATGGTTTTGGATCATCTACCAAACCATCTGGTACTTCCTTTTGTACAATGGATTTTACCTCAGAGGGTTTTGAAAATTTTTGGTCACCTGCCACACAGCTTGATGCTTCCTTCTGTTCTATGGGTTTATTCTGGGAAGGCTTTGAATCCCCTGATAAACTGCTCTGTAATCTGGGATCATCTGCTGAACTGCCAAATGCTTCCTTTTCTTCAATGGCTTTTTTCTTGGAAGGCTCTGAAGGTTTTGGATCACCCACATTGGCTGGTACATTGTCCATCTTTGGATCCTCACATTCCATCCTCATGATTTCTTCATTTTTCCCAGTCTCAACCTTCTCTCCCTGATTCTTATTCCTCTCTCTTCTATCTCTCACCTCTTTCCTTTCCTCTTGTGTGTCAGTAGTCTCTTCTCTTCTCCCTCTCTCATTCAGTCTTTTTATCTCTTCATATTCCACCAATTTCTCCTCCAAGTCAGTCTCTCTCCTCTCTTCTCTCTTGGTCCTCTTCTTTTCCTGCTCTTTTTCAATCTGCCTCTTTTTCTTCTTCTCTTCTTTCTCCTTCCCCTCACACTGTCCTACCATCTCTTTTGCTTCAATTAATTTGTCTTCTTTTTCAGTTTCTTTCTCGGCTTCTTGCTTGGCCCTCTTCAGCTCCTCTTTCTCAGTCTGCCTCTTCTCTTCCTTCCTCTCCTCTCCTTTCTCACTCTCCTTATCCCTGAGCATCCTTGAGGTAGACAATGTTCTGGAATCAACAAACTCCTGAGAATCGATTTTGGCACAGATTCCCCTTTCCCCCTCACCCTGTTTTCTCTCCTCACTCGCACCCAGTTTTCTTTCCAGCTCATTCTTTGGTCCCTTTTCCTCCTGGTGCTCCTTAACCCTCTCACCACCACCATTTCCTTGATCTTCTGGGATACTGAGAGGATATTTAGGATCATTAGATGTTATTTTGCTACCTTGACAATCTCTTATCCTTCGTTCTCTCATTTGATCTTCGCTTGGTACTTCACTTTGACTCCCACTCATCTGTTCTTCTTGAAAGACTTCATTTTCATGTAGCTTTGTTCTCTGGTCATCTTCTAATTCTCTTTTATTTCTACCTTCAGTCTTGTGTTCTTCATCAAGTTGGTCTTTGTTCCTCTTCTCTATTTCAGTCTCCTGTTGTTCTGGTTCCCTTCCTTTCTCCTTCTCAATCTCCATTTCTTTATCTGGTTCTTTCTTGTGTTTCTTTTCCATATCTTGTTCTACATCTGGTGCTCCCCTGTGTGTCTCTTTTGCTTCTCGTTCTTTTACATCTCTCCGGCTCCTCTTCATCTCCTGTTCTTCATCTAGTTCTCTTATATTCTTCCTCGTCTTTTGTACTTCCTCCAGTCTTACCCTCTCCTTCCCTTTCTGTTCTTCACTCCGTTCTCTCTTTGTACTCATTTTCCTCTCCTCTTCCTCCTCCTCCTTCTTAACTCTACTCTGTTTCACTTCTTCCCCTACTGGTCCCTTTTCATTACCCTGAGTTCCTCTCACTTCCCTCTTTCTCTCCTGTTCTCTCTCCTCCACTTTTCTCCTCTCTTCTGCTTCCTTCTTCCTCTCCTCTGCTTCCCTCTTCCACCTCCTCTCCAATTCCCTTCTTTCCTCCAGTTCTCTCCTTCTCTCCCGCTCTCTTTTTTTCTCCAGTTCATTCCGTTCCTCTTGTTTCCTCCTCTCCTCTGCTTCTCTCCTCCTCTGAAGGTCCCTTTGTCTCTCCAGTTCAATCTTTTCCTCCAATTCTCTCCTCCTCTCTATTTCCTTTCTTTCCTCCAGTGTTCTTCTTTTCTCTAGCTCATTCATTTCCTCCTGTGCTCTTTTTCTCTCCATGTCCCTTGTTCTCTCCAGTTCCCTCATTCTCTCCACTTCCCTTCTTTCCTGTACCTCTCTTCTCTCCAATTCCTTTTCTTCCACATCACTACTTTCTTCCCGTTCCTTTCCTTCCTCTGTCTCCCGTCTCTCCACATCCTTTGTTTCCTCTACTTCCCTTCTCCCTCCTTGTTCCCTCCCTCCTTCAGGCTCCCTCCTTCCTTCTGCGTTGCCATTCTTCCCTCGTACTGGTAACGTAGCTGTCAATTTCGCAACCTCCAGGAAATCTCTAGGATCGGTATTAGTGCTGACACTTACACATGAGGCACTGAGCGATCGAGTTATCCTGCGTCTCTGTTTTGTCTTCGAGCGCTGGTACACCCGGGTTGTCCCGTCCCTCACACGCAGGATCAACTCTGCAGCTTTCTTGGGATTTTCAAACTTCTCGGGGTACCTTTCATAATTCCCTGGGCACAGTTCTTGATTTCTGAGATGCCTTTCTGTTGCAAGCCTGGAATTGTGGGTTGGGCCCTCAGATGGATTTTTAGCTTGTCTCAATTTACTTTGGCCCTCGTGCGACCTCCCTTGGGGGTTCTCGAACTCGTCAGGCTGGCTCTCAAATGACACTTCTGGTGACAAATGCTCACCCTCAGGGAAGTGACGCAGGTACAAGCCACAGGCATGCTCACCCTGTCTCCTACCCTTCCACAACGGTGAGTCCAAACTATGGCTCGTGTCTAGAGGGTTTCTAACCTTGTCTCTCAGCTTCTCCCCAAGGTTGCCAAATTTCTCACTGAACTTTTCCAGCTTGCGAATGGCACGCCTAGACTTCTCACCCTTGTCAACTGAAGTTTTTTTCTTTTCGACCATAAGTTTTGCCTTTTCACTGCCTTTTCCAGTTGTGCCTTTCACTTTCTCAGTGAAAATCTTGCTCCTCTCGTCCATTAGATTCGCCTTGTCAGCACCCTTTTCAGCTGCACTTTGCCCCTTCTCATTGCTTTGTACTTTCTCAGTATTCTGACGGAGCAGTCTGTCCTTTGAGGTCTGTTTCTTTGGCTTCATTTTCCCTGGTGGATCACATGGAGAAGCAAGGTTTGGAGGTGAACTGAATGCAAACAATGATAACAGAGGATGGCTTTGAGTCGGACTGGAGAGTGGAGACTGTGAGGAAGGAATCTGAGGTTCGGGGACAAGTGGAGACTGAGGTGATGATGGTGTACAGTGAGGGGAAGGAAGTGAAGACTGATGGGAAGGACTTGGTGATCCTGGTGATAAAGAAAATGGCTGATGTCTTCGTGCTGGACTTGAGTGTGGAGAAGGCGAGGAGGTACTCAAGGGTTCAGGTGCTACTGGATATTGAGGTGATGGATACAGAGACTGAGGGGAACGAGGTGGAGAATGAGCCGATGGGAGCTGAGGCTGAGGGGAATGAAGTGGAGAATGATCGGACGGGAATGGAGATTGAGAGGAAGGACTTAGTGATCCTGCTGCCTCTCGTCTGGTGCCCCTCTGACTGGCTCTTCTCCTTGTGCCTCGATTTGTTGCATCTCTTGCCGCTTTGTCTTGACTAGTTGATGATTTTCCAGCTCTTTTTGGACTGCCTGGTGAACTGCCAGCTCGTTTTTGCTTGGCTGGTTGTCTCTCTCCTCTCCCCTGGTTGGCCAGTTCTCCCCCTCCTCTATCCTGAGTGGTTGGTTCTCTTTCTCCTCGCTCCTGACTCCTTGGTCCTTCCCCATCTCGCTCTTGATTGGACAGTTCTATTCCCCTTCTCTCCTGAGTGGCTGGTTCCCTCCCCACTTCCTCTTGATTGGCCAACACTTGCCCATCTTGCTCGTCATTGGCCAGAGCCTCGTCTGTCTCCCCTGAGGGCCAGTTAAGCCTGACGTACACAGTGGAACGAGGCATGATGCAGGAATTCCGTACTATGATCACATAGACACTCACCTCACCTCATCATGTTCCAAATATGTCTATCACCTCACTGCATTCCAAACTTCTCTTTTTTGCTTCATCATTATTTCAACATCTCTCTCTCCATGTTACAAACATCTCTCTTGCTTCATCATGTTCCACGTGTTTCTTGTCTCCCATAATATTTAAAAGTAGTATAAATATGTTTCTGTGTCTTCTGATAAGTAAGATTTTGGCAAGAGTGGGAAAAAGAGAAAGAAAACTTATATAAACATACATATTCATACAAGGTTTTCATCATTTGATTGTGAAACTCTCATCATCATCATCAGGTTTCAAGTTTAGCTTGTTTTTCTCACCACCAGCTAGTAACACTATGCCAAACAAGTGGTAGAGAATGAACACACACACACACACACACACACACACACACACACACACACACACACACACACACACACATTATACAACCACATCATCCAATGAACCCAACAAACCATATCCAACTCGACTCAGTCCAAGCTAACCTAACTAAACCCCCAACTGTTCTAATCTAATATATTTAAAACCAACTAAATCTATCTTATTCAACCTAGACTTACCAAATTAAACCAAACCAAACCAAAGCAACCCTACCATTCCCCACCTGACCTGACCTATGGCCCCAAGTTGACCCAAAACCTGAACCCAGTGGACTGCAGGCTGAAGTTGCCTTTCTCCCACAGCCCACCATCCTCCTTTCAGTGGGTGAACAGAGGACCGAGGGACGTGTTTATAACCAGGCCGCTCCACCGCCAGTCATGTTAGCGCCACCACATTAAGGCATCCCTCTCTAGAACCACTAACCTAAACTAATTCAAACCACCTCACTAAATCAACCCAACCCAGCTCGTTACAAAACCCAACATGTGTGTAGTCATGTACGCATCAGGGCGTTATGAGGGTGCTCACACACCTGTGGATGTGTGTGTGTGTGTGTGTGTGTGTGATGGTTGTTTATGTTTGGATGGAGATGCAAAAACACTGGAGGAATGCCAAGCTGCAGGGGAGAGGGAGGGAGGGAAGGGAGTGAGAGAGGAGGGAGGGAGGGAAGGAGGGAGGGAGGGAAGGAGGGAGAGAGATGATAGGAAATGAAGAAGGGAGAGGAGTAAGGGGAAGTAAAATAGGAAGGTAGGAAGGGAAGGAAGGAGAGAAAGTAAGAAAGAAAAAGTAGAGAGAGGAGTGGGGGGGGGAAGAGGGATGGCAGGTAGAAGTCAGGTGGAATGGTAAAGAAGAAAGGAAGGAGGCAAGGAGGAATGGAGGAAGAAAGACAGTGAGAGAGGGAGGAATAGAGGAAGGAAGAGAGTGAGAGAGGGAGGAATGGAGGAGGGAAGAGAGTGAGAGGGGGAGGAATGGAGGAAGGAAAAGAGTGAGAGGGGGAGGAATGGAAGAAGGACAAGAGTGAGAAGGGGAGGAATGGAGGAAGGAACAGTGAGAGAGGGAGGAATGGAAGAAGGAAGAGCATGAGAGGAGGCGGAATGGAGAAAGGAAAAGAGTGAGGGGGGAGGAATGGAGAAAGGAAGGGGAGTGAAGATAAGAAAAGGGAGAGAGATAGAATAAAAGAAGCAGGGAAACACAAGAGGAGGTAAATAAGAAAGAAAGGAAGGAAAGAGAGAGGAGGGGAGAAGAGGAGGTGAGGAAGGATGGGAGGAAGGATGGGAGGAAGGATGGGAGGAAGGATGGGAGGAAGGATGGGAGGAAGGATGGGAGGAAGGATGGGAGGAAGGATGGGAGGAAGGATGGGAGGAAGGATGGGAGGAAGGATGGGAGG
>JAGKTI010004572.1:32335-49730 GCA_018397915.1 Birgus latro
GTGGGTGTGTGTGTGTGTGTGTGTGTGTGTGTGTGTGTGTATGCACAACACGCCTAAGTCCTTTCTTAAAATAACTTAACAAAAGAAATTACTGTACTGTCTGGTCTGTGACTACATATGTGTATAAGTGAATACATGATTATTGTTACTGTATATGCAAATGTAAAAATGCAAATTTGTGAGCATGTACCTGCGTACATACCTGTGTGGGTGTGGGCAGGGGGAGGGCTGGCATCAGAGCGGTCACTGGGTGTGGGTGGAGTGGGAGGGCGGGCAGGGTGGTGGTGGTGGTGATGGTGGTGGTTGTTGAGGCTCCTGTACTGGTCTGCTGTGTGGGGTGGGGTATGGTGGGGGTGAGGCTGGCAGGCAAGGTGGGAGGGATGGAAGGGTATGGAGTAAGAAGAATTTTAACCCTTTATGGCTTGTGCCCAGGGATGCCTTTTTTCCTTTTATTCTTGCCATCAACAATAGGTTTTATTCAGCATAAAATAGACTTCTCAAACTGGGGATTTGCTATATCAGTAACAGACCCTTTTAGTACAACATGCCTCTTCAAAGTTGAATAAAACTGTCCACTATCAGCAGGAATAAACTAGCAAGGATGTCACCCACATTCAGTACTACACCACTGTATGCAGGAATCCTCTTGATCTCGTTTATTCTTCCTGCTACCTGATTATCCAGGTGCTGGAGGGTGACACCTTCATGCAGTGGCACTGATATAACTTTGTGGTTTTCCCTGCCTGGTTATGCAAATGTCCTTCATCAGATTTCTCCTTATCCTCCAAAGAGGAGGGTGGACTGCAGGAGAATTGTAACTTCAACCTGCCATAACAAAACAATGTACTGAAGATGTCTACTTACTGAAATTTGTCAGGAATAAAGTTCTGTCTTGAGCACATACTTCCCACCAGTGGAGCCACCTGGTTATATCGGTGCCACCACATAAGGGCTTCCATCTCCAGCACCACAAGCAACATACCAGAGAATATAAGATTGTAGTATGCTAAATAAACCGCTAAGGAAGGGATGTTACAAAACCTATCCATTAACATGACCCTATGAAAGCTGTACAGAGAAAGAAAACAAGCTGCCTAATGATGGTAAGATGGTGTGTGTGTGTGTGTGTGTGTGTGTGTGTGGGTGTGTGTGTGTGTGTGTGTGTGTGTGTGTGGGTGTGTGTGTGTGTGTTATTACCTGGTGAGACAATACAGCAGCAGCCATTATATCCTTTGTTCAACCCTATTACCAGTGTGAGCCAACAGAACCAAGCCTTATATCGATGGTGTGAAGGTGTGTGTTATTACCTGGTGGGTCCCAGTGGTGGCCACTGTATCCTGGCTGTGAGGGTTGTGATTTCTGGTACTGCTGACGGTATCACTGTGGCCAGCCTAATGATGCTAACGACGTGTGTGGCTAGACTTATAATGATATAGATGACAAGACAAATAAGCAGCCTAACACCAGTAATGTGAGAGGCGCGTGAACTAGGGTAAACTAAGGACTGAAGTGAAGAGTTTAATGATAATACTGGCATATATGGATAAACTACTTATGATGTGAGGAGGACAACATATATGGAAAATAATGAACCAACCTATCTATACTTACAAATGTGGGGAGTCTAATGATGGTAACAGGGTGTGGAGTTTTACACCACTATAAAAATATAAGGTGTGGGATCATAATACCATCATAAAGAACAGTGGCATAACCAGATGGGTGGCTGGGGTGGCAATGATCACCCTTAAAATATGCATATCTCCTGAACCCCCTATTTCAAAGAGTTCTTCTTGGGCCACCTCATTTATATATCCCAGTCATGGTCCTGAACAAAAGATAACACATTACCTGGTGGGTCACGGTATCGTCCGCTGTATCCGGGCTGTGGTGGTTGTGATGGCTGGTATGGCTGCTGGTCATACTGGTAGTCCTGGTGGGTGGGCGGGGGCGCACCACGAGAGTACGCATCATACTCGTACCCACCCTCGTAACGCCCCCGCGACCCTGTACACAAAAGTGATATAGTAAATAACTGCTTAAAACACCACTGGTCTAAGTCTTTAAGTCTATTCACTTGATGGCAGCTCTCCACTTGTCATAATCTTGAGCCAATTTCCTACACATCCCTCTATCCTGGAGACTGCCAAACAGGACTTGTCCTATGTCTTCTTAAGTCTGCCATTGGGCATTCTTCCCTCCACATCCATGCCTGAGACACTTCAACTGGTCACCCTCCCGTTCCTCTCATTATCATCATCATCCAGACCTCCTTTCCCACCCCGCCCTAGCATCGTCCAGACAGGCCAAGTTGGCCCACTCCAATGGGCCACACTTCCATTCACTCATCATTCAAGCTCCCGGAATCCTGGCCCTTCCTCTTAACATGTTCAAATCGTCTTCATCTACATGGAAAAATCCTTCTCCCATATATTTCTTTCTTTTCACAACTCCCAATCAATGGGCTGGGAGGTCAGCCCTGGGGTGTGCAGGTGGGCTGCCAAATAATACCCCCAAAACAAAGCAAATGGAAACCACTTTTGGTGCATAAAGTAGCTGTATCTAAAAACCTTACCTAGTAACCTCAACACAAGATAGAAACACACCTTTGATAATGTATTTTGTTACATCATTTTGATAATGATTTCTCAGATATAGCTAACAATTTCTAAATTCACACTGCCACAAAGTTCATAATTGTACAAAAAAGAGACAAGCAAAAGCTGAGTTTGTAAAAATGTCCCTTCCAAACAAAGCTCAGCAAGGAAAAATTAACATACTGGAGGATAAAAATGCACATATGCATTATTTAAAAAGTTAGGAAATAACCAAACATGGCTGAACATGACGCAAAAGTTGTATCACTGGTGGATTTTTTAGGTGGAAGTTCTTTGTGTACATTTTGGCCTACCAACCCTGCTCTGACCAACCTTGCTCAAAGTAGTGACAATGAAACAATTATGACAACTGGCAGTTTATCAAATCAGGTCTTCCTCCAAAAAATCCAAGATGTCTTTTTTACCCTGCACGAGGCTGCAGTGAGGTTTTCTAGTGGTCATTCCAACCACAGGTGTTTCTGATGCTTGGGTGTATTTTCCCTACGACCCACTGTACCTGGTTCAGTGGGTGGAGAGTGGGGTCGGTAGGGGTCCATGGCATAGCCGGTGTCGGGTCGGGGGGGAGGGGGTGGTGCCGGGTACTCCCCAACGGGATACGAGTCCAGAACCTGTCCGTCGGGACCGATGTGGTGCACCTCACGAATTACCTTGGTGGTGGTGGTGATCTGTGGGAGTGTTGACACTTAGTACAGTACAGTATTAATACCATCTTTAACATTTTTTTTCCCCTGCTATAAAGCTGTTCACTTATCATATAAAGACAACAGGCTTCCTCTTACTGACTTTACAAGGTCTACTGTGAGCAATGAAAGGACATCCCTGAGCTCAACGGGTTATGGAATCACCAGACTAGCACTGGCCGTGGTATTTTCTTTTAACTCTTAGTCCAGATTCTCATCCATTTGAAGCTTCTTTCACATTGCTCAGTGACTGAAGAAGGTAATGCTACTGCCCTACATCCTTTCTGTAGCACTTCTTTGTAAATAGCATCATATTCTAGTTCTAATCTGTTCTTACAGACCAGCATTCAACATGGAGAGAGAGCAATTTCTGAATAATTTAAAGACACAAGCATACAGTATATGGTCAAGGTCTTCAGTAACAAAAAGAAATGTTTAATATGCCGGATCTGCTTCAGTAATATCTGCTGTGTGTCCTGAATAGCTATCCACTCACCTGCTGCAGCTATCAGACTTCAAACCAGTTGCAAGACAAAAACAAACCAACTTATGGCTTGCAGACTTCCATCCACTCACCTGCTGTGTGGTGTGCTGTGTCTGCTTGCGTGATATAAGCTGTGTGTCCTGGTTGGTGGATGCCGATGCCAGTGAGTGTCGTGATGATGATGATGGCGGTGTGTCGTGCCCAGGACGTGGGGGAGGGGGGGGAGGCGGGTGTCCGTTTGTTGTGGTAGTCTGGGGGCCGTAGTCAACTGTGTATGTTGTGGTGGTTTCTGTTACCTCTGGGTGCCCACTGTTTAATAAAGGGATCATTTGTTGCTATTGTTATCCATATCAACATCAGCCAGTAAGGATGCTGTTGTTACTACCAAAATCATTTTTTTTTTAATGCAAGGAAGATGGAAATATCAGGCAGAACCCCACATGGTTGTTCCTTCCACACAAAAATTATAACACAATAAGACTGTCAAATTCAAGATCCATTCACCTTCTGAATAAGGTTGTTATATTAATCTCTAACTTTGTCTAAAACAGCTCTCTCTCCATCTTGGCTGCTGAGTTGTAAAATAAGACAAACACTGACATAATATATCAGCCATAAAAAAGTGTCATGGAAGGATGTACAGCAGTAGTACTACAGTAAATCCTCAATTTAACACACTTGTTCATCCACTACCCTGTGCACTACACTGAACATTGTTAAACTGGCAGGAGCCCAATTTCAGGCACTCTAGTTCCTGTTTTATGCACTTGCCACTAAACTGCAAATGGGATAACAGAATAGCCTCCTCTAAATAAAATAGAGTAATCTTATAACAAGTACTGTACAGTATTCTTAAGTACAGGTAATGCAGCAAAATTAATGAAAAGAAACAACACACACATGTATCGCAATTTAACATAATTTACCCGTATTTCTGATCACTATATCAAGCAAACACACACAAGTACTGCAACTTCAACATAATTTACCTGTCTTTGTCACAGTATCAGGCAGTGATAGCAGACAGGTGCTACATCAGAAGTTTGTTACATTAGGGATGCTGCATTCAAACTAGGTCTCGCATCAAACAAAAGAATGCCAGAAAATGGCTTGACATATAGTTTTTTTTTTTTTAATGGGCTTTTCAACTATACTTCTAATGCTCTAAAGGGTCTTCAGATATCAATGTGTGTTAAACTGGGGATGTACCAACTGTCCTTATTCTATCATTAAGCTATGTCAACCATACAGCAAAAGGACAAAATTTCCTGCTGATTTAAGGTGAAGGAAGTACTGTACTGTTGTGTATAGCTATCATTTTCACCAATCTAAAGATTAATACGGGTTTCAACTTACTGCCATGATCATTCAGCACTGACTCCCAAATTACCCAAGTAATCTATTAGGTGAAAGGATTTTTTTTACTTAATTTGTTTTTCCTTTCTGTTTCATCATCATAAAATAAATAAAATAAAAATGTGTAGGCTTGCTGTTACCATACATACCGAACATAGTCATCAGATCACCGTCACTTACACTCATCACAAAACCATTTTCAAACTGATATCATCAACATCTTCCTAAAACATCAGCACCACTACCAACAATACAAAAATCATCATTATCAGTGGAAACTTCAAAGGATTAGAATAAAAATAAAAAATGCTACAGTAACAAAAACAAAACCTACCAAAAATTAGAATGATTTAGTACTGTACATATTTACCACTCAGCAAAGTACACCAGTCTAATGTATCTGATTCCGACCCATATACCACTTACGCATTAGTGCCGTTCTTGGCTATCCTGTCCTTGTCCAGCACTCTTGGGGTGACCACGTGGGTGACCGCGTGTGGGGGAACGAGATGCAGTTAGTTGGGTTAGTGTGTAAACTGTTAACCATTACCATTCACTTAACCACAACCTTAGTTACCCCTGCCAAGTTTTTACAGTATGCCTCTCTCTCTCAGTAATCTTAAGGAAAAAATTATTGGCTACAACTACACCAGACTTGAAATAATAACTGTTGACTGTCAGAGGCACAACCACTTAAACTTTGGGCAAACAAAGTAATACAGATAAAATACTGCCCTGCCAGAGTTAAGAATCCTGATAATATATGAAATGATTAGTGTAAGGAACTTTAACTGTCTGAGAAGCATGATCTCTTCTTTATATTCTTGCCAATGCCAACAGACTTTATTTAGTTATGGGATGACCCCTAATAGTAGTAGTAACAGTTCAGTTAGTTGCAATCCCAGGCTGATCTGAACATGAACCCAGTGGACTGCAGGCTGAAGTTGCCCTCCTCCTGCAGCAAACCATCCTCCTTAGGGTGGATAGGAAGGGAGATGAGGGACATGTGTATAACCAGGCAGTGGATCCATCCAGTCATATCAGTGCCACCACATGAGGGCACCCTTCTCCACCACCACCCCCTTGTGGTAAAGAGACTTAAATCACTCTCTGTTAAATTCTTATCAACAAATGGTTTTCACTCAAGGTGACCAAAACTGTCAGAGAGAGAGAGAGAGAGAGAGGTTAACCAACTAATATATGCCCACTATTATCCTCTAATTGGGTTAGTTTTAAGTAGTTATATCTTTAACTGGGTTAGTCTGAGTAATACAATTTTAACTGGGTTAGTTTATGTAGTGATCACTTAACAATACAGTTCCATAAAGCCATGTATCACACAGTTAAAGTTCATTAACCAATTACCACAAAGTCTATCATAACACAGTAGTTAACTATTTAAATTTCTCTTAGCTCTATTCCTGTATGAGTCTACATAAAGTATCTCATGCCAAAAACATATGACAGCATATCCGGTAATTTCTGATAGTGTTATAACTGTGTACAGAAATACTGTACTGTAATATCGTTCTGTCTTTGGTTCCTCATTTGACTAGAAAGTAAAATTAAAACAAAAGTAGACACTGTTTCTGTTACCATATAACATCAGTACTACTGTACTTCAAATTACATGCCAATCACAAACTGTACTACCAATACTATTATATAAAAGATACAAATTGGTATACACAACATCTAAGGGAAGGCTGACATAGAACGAACTAGCTATCAAATCATTCATGTACTGTGTCATATATCTAACTGTCTATCTATCTATAGTTGGAAGGGACAAAAATTCATTTAATAATCCACCTTTTCTGCTTCTCACCTTCCTCTGCTGGGTAATAGAGGACTTATAAGCTGAGATCCCTCCTTTTGTTTCTCTAACCAAAAACACAAAAGTCTCTCTAATTTTTAACCACTTCTACTTCTCACTTCTTTCTGCTGACTAATATTCCTAAAGAGAGTGATACGGGTAACTGATACATTTCTCTGGACAATAATGATTCTCTTTAATATGATGCATTAGGAAGGAAAGAGAAACATGCAGTGAGTGAGTGTGTATTCTCATCAGCTACGGAAGCTCCATAACACCTTTTTATAGACGATTTATTTTGCTTATTACACCTTACTGATGAATTCTGTGATATATAAATCCTCCAAATCATGCCATTCTCTGCAGAAATAATATGAAAATGGTTAGTCTTAACCAGCCATATCCAAAAATAAATGACTGAAGAGGAGGTGTTAGGAAGCTTCCCCACAAAAATACAAACAACAGACACAGTGGGACAGGAAGTGGCCTTTTATCCTTGAATGTAGCTATCTGTACTGTATGGCTTAGGCTATATTCTTGGTGGTTAAGAAGGCTCCCTAACACCTCTTTCTCACCAACTTATTTAGGGATATGACTGGTTAATACTGTTTTGTATGTTATTTATGCAAAGTATGGTGAAGTTACAATGATTTAAGCAATACAGAAGCAAGCAGCAAGGTGTAATAACCAAAATGAACTGCAATGGAAAATGTGTTAGGAAGCTACCATAAATGACCAGAATATGAGTCGGCATCTTCTGACACCTTTCCAGCGGCATACTGTACATGTGTTATTGATTTTTCCATCAATAGCTGAATTTCCAACCAACATACACCTGCACTGTTTCCTAAATTGCCTCCACATAATTTAAATTACTTCCCCTTCAGTTATTTGTTCAGACTCAATTAGGAATATTTTGAAGCCTGATTAAGTGACCATACTGGACCCACATCATGTGACAGGGCTAGCAATTCAAATTAAGATATTGTAAAGTAGCTAATTAATAATAACAATAATGATGGTGGCGACCATCATCCACTCACTTGATGTAGTGCTGCCTACTTCTTCCTTAGCCTTTATCATTCTTTTTCTGTGCCTGCCCTCCTTTCTTCCTATTTCTCCTATATTTCCTGTCACTTCTTATTACTTTTCTTTCCTTTACAGGTGGCATTACATTGAGTGACAAGCCAAATGGTTTCCTGTAAGCCAAGAAACCATTTACAACGCTGAGTTTCCTGTAAGCCAAGAAACCATTTACACGTGCTCCCTACGTGTCAACAAGTGGGTTGGTGGAGGGTTAGTGCCCCTCCCCGTAAAAAAAAAAATAACTCAAAGTCAAATGGCCACCCCTTACGGGATTATGGTGTCTGGCAATAGATAGATAGATAGATAATAATAAAACACACACAGCTTAATGTAGAGGAGCTGCCAGTGTCAGCGTGGGCACGTGGGCAAGCCAGCCGCTACAATGCATTCACGTACTTTAAGGATATGAAACAATCTACTGCACAAGAACTTGGCAGAATCATGCATGCAAATGCTACGGACTTTTGGCTCTTTATTGTTACTGCCCAGAAATACTCAATAATAACGACTAAAAACTGTACATCACAAAAACAACAACATTTACGGAAGTAGTTATATACCGATAACTAAGAAACGAGTAAAAAATAACTCAATAAACTGACCATGTAAAATAATTCCACCATTCAGTATTTATTAATAGGCTCTGGGTTGCTTTCCTTATAAGAAATGCAATTAATGCTAAATTTCTTCTCTTCAATTATAAAATAGCTACAGAAGCCAGGGAAAAACTGCATGAAGAAAAGCACCTGCAATATTATAAAGACAAGAAAGAAAAATGGAATATATGACATGGGAAGAAGAATATACACGCTGAAAACAAGTATTACAACAACACCTAATGGAAGTAACCAGAGTATATGCAGTATATAATGTATATTACCATGACTAGTTTCATTAATGAAGATGAAGGAAATGATCTGGAATATATCACTCCACAAGTTTTGAGAAAGTTAAGAGAAGTTAAGAGACTTGGAAAACCTTACTGGTTGAGAACTAGTAGTGCCTTGAAATATAAAAGGATTAAGACGGAAAAGAATATGAAACAGAAGGATAAAAAGAAGGGAAAGGCACAGGAATTAAGAACCACACACCTGCAATATAAATACCACAACTAAATTTTGTGAGGTTATGAAAGGAAACACATGGGGGAAAAAAAATTACAACAATTGCAAACCAACAAACAAACCATGGGGTAAATTTTAACAACACAGAGAGGGTGCGTGACGCAGGGTCAATCCAAACGTTCAGTGAGAAAGCCAATGAAGTGCTGACGTGATATTAAAACCACTGATTAGCTATTCAAAGCAAAATGTTTTAGTGTGAAATTAATGGTGTCACTTCTAAAGCCGTTAATGGAGTGGTTATTCAAAACACACTTAACCACTTCAGTACAATGATGTCTTTATTAATATATTCTTGTTGTTGTGACCCCAGCCTTATCTGGATATGAACCCAGTCAACTGAAGGCTGATACTGCCCCTCTGCAATCCACTACCCTCCCTTTGGGGAAAGGGGAGGGAGTTGAGAGATGTCTGTAAAACTGGCCACCCAGTTACAGCACACTGTACTGCAGATGATCCATTTGGGCATGACAAGTGTGTATGTCAAGTGAGAAAGACAGAGAGATAAAGAGACAGGTTTGAGATAGAATTTTTTATTTTCTGAAATGTTTTGGGCTACAAAGAACTCTGAACATGGGTTCTGTGTAACCTGAAATGTTAGTGAAAATAAAGAATTCAAGCTCTAGTCAGTCTCTCTCTCCCATCCTACATTTAATCGTACTGTATCAGTGCCACCAAGTAAGGGCAGCTACACATGGATAATTTCACTCTGCTTAAAACTGACCCATAGTAGTGAATGGGTCAAAGGTTGTCTCCAGTAACTCTTTTACTACAATGGGTCCTTAGATAAAATCACCTGGGGCAGGGAAAATATAATAAAGACATCAATCACTATACTGAAAAAATTAAGAGCTTCATGGTACAAAGGGCATAAATTCGGGTGGGGCGGGTGCATGAGGGAGGGTGGCGTGGCGGGTGTCATGTAAAGCCAAACGGTGCAAGGCAAACCACAGATTACAATAACCATCTAAACTTGGCTCCACTGGAAGTACTATCATAAGCTTATGAGGCTGCTTAGCATTCTTTCCTCACCAGTTTTTCTGCTTACATCAAAAACAATAATACGTTCTCTTGTAGGTTACTTATCATGATGGAGAGGGACACCTTGATGTGGTTGCACCAATATAATCGGCTAGCCCTCCTACCTAGTTATATGATGCAAATGTCCCTCAATTCCTTCCCTGTCCCCAAGAAAGAGGATGGTGGACTGCAGGAGAGGGCAACTTCATCCTGCAGTCCATTGGATGCACATTAAACAGTACATTATCAGTCTAAGGACTGCCTCATACGGTAATTACATAACTTCTGCTGGCACATCATGGAGGCCACAATGACACACTTTGGGTTGCTGCCAGTTGGTGTGTCTGATCCTGACTGACTGATTAAATGAATTAAACCTGGTAGCACAACTGCCAGGGTCATATGCCATGGGGTTGAATCCTGAGGGTTCCTATTCCCCTTTACATTATTTAAGTGCACACTGATAGGCTATAAAGAAAGGACTGGCGAGGAATGGGGAAAGACTCTCCTAAACCCATGACAATACAAGCCTGTTAATTAGGTGGTGCATATAACCTGGGTGTGTTAGCAAGGGGCTGGGGTGGGGGGCTGTGGGGGTGGTGGAGAGGCAGTGAATATCTGGCATAAAAATTTACCTTCACGCTGCTTATATTGGTGACCGGCTGAGTGGGTCCACCTTTCAACTGTAGGGGCACAGAAACCATACATCAGTATCCACGCACAGAATGGAAAGAATATGCACACAGAAAAAATCATACACACACACACACACAATCAGTAAGGACATAAAGCATTGGAAGAAGACATACATAATGATAAAACTCAAACACACAATCTAAGGATATACAGAATTGGAATGAAATGCACATATAAACAAATCATATGCACACACAATCAGTAAGGACACACACAACTGGAAGAAATAAACACAGTGAAGAACAGGACATGTACAAACATAATAAGTAAGAACCCACAAAACAGAAAATATGCACACACACACACACACACAAACTTGAAGAATATACATACCATAGTAAAGGAAATCACACACACATAAACAGGCAGAAAAAGACAAACACCACACCCAAGAGAAAAATAGAGACATCTGTAGAGAACTGGACACACAAGGAGCATAGAGACAACCAAACAAGAGAGGCATAAACATAAACCACCACAAGACCAGTGCCGACACCCATGTGCAGTGACAAACCATTCGGGGAACAGTAAAGTCTGTGGTAAAGGTGCATATACAATGGCATGTTTTTCCTTTGCCCATCCTCAACCTAAGAAGCTTTCTTGTTAGTTTTTTCTACACTACATGGTGGTCCTTCTCACTTTTTCCTGCTGGCTTTGGCTGGAAGGTTAGTATGGGGGATGAGACCAACCTTTTTGCTTTGCTCTCCTTTTCTTCAACTTACAGTATTGGTATTTGTTACAGTGACAGTTTTCTATGCAACAAAGACCTTCAAAAGTATCACTAGATCTGTTGCTGTTTACTCTCCCTTGCATTCCTTTATTATTCAGGGGTACAATAAATGTAAACCAATGCTCAACAGGTAGGCCTGAAGAAAGTTCCACAATGGACAATTGTCCAGCAGCAACAGTTGTGGCAACTCATGTGTTGGGAGTTACACCCCAGTGTAAATGCACCTCACCAAAATAAGAACACAAGCAATTCATCCACAACAGTAAGGGAAAGATAACTCCATTGCAGAGTGACTGAATGAGTGGGTGAGAAAGGTGGGGGTGAGGGAGTGATAACTCCTCACAACAGTCACAAAGATGCAACCCTTAACCATTATTCACACTATTGCAATACAACTTTAATTAACCAAACAGGCAGCCTTTCAGAGTGATGGGACTTACCATGAAGGCAGACCAGTTTCAGGCTGACCTTGTTAAACATTTCGTAAATTTTTTAACAACAAACATTTCCTTATATTTTGTATCTGTGGTGAATCTGCACTGTTGAGGCATCACAAACAATAATTCTCTGTTACTTGCATTACTGGTTCCATAAATTTTGTACCTGTGGTGAAACTGCACCGCTGAGGCATCATAAAAAATAATTCTCCGTTACTTGTCTGACTGGCTACAGAACAGTACTGTCCTAGTAATGCTCGGCTAGTACTGGTAAGGGATGCCTTTCAGTGAGGGCATTGATATAACCGGGTGGTTCTGATGCTTGGAGGATGATGGACTGCAGGAGAAAGCTAACTTCAGCTTGCATACCACAGGGTTCATGTGCAAATGAGGCTGGGACCACAACAGTCAACAGCAGCAACAACAACAATGCTTAGAATTAACCAGCCACACAAACACACAAAGTAATGTTTACAATGTCCCAGCAGTTGACGAAAGCAACAAAATGGTAGATGTCCAATATAGCCTACTGTAAACTCTCGAGCCTATAACTAGTAATGTAAATGCAAGCTGGAAAGTATAGTTTTGTTATCATAAAAAACTTATTAAACTGGATACAGTAACTATCTGATTAGCTCAAACCAAATATTACATACCAAATGAGCCTCTTTTTTTTTCCTTTCTTTTTTAATAAATGCAAAGATAAAGGAACTAAAGGCCAGGAGTCAGAAAAATGTTCCTTCTAAAAAAAAAAAAAAAACAATATATACTAAAGACAGCCAAATTCAGACCCAACTACTGAGCAAATAACTGGTTACAAATGTGTGTGCATATCAACCATATGAGTAAACAAACTCCTAACCTGATAACATTTTCAGCTTAAAACTACACTGAGACCTAACTCAAATCACTTCCTTTAGTGTGAGTGAATTGGAAGATCTTATTACAAACAGGGTACGGGAGGGTCTCATTATATGTGCATCCGCTACGTGAGAAAATGATGATACGAGAATGGGAAATTTAGACCTAAATTTAGTGATATGTGCATGAAAATCTGATGTTGCCGTGGGGGTCAGTTAACCTAACTCTGTTTTCTCCATTTGTGTACTCCATTGTATGAGTTTTTGCCATCCTATTTCCTCACTCCATTATACAAGTTATTACTCTCCTATTCTTTCATGCCAATATACCGGTACAAGTTTCTGCCACCCAAGCAGTCCTCCAAGAACATATCCCACCTGTATAATGGGACCCACCTGCAGTGAAGAACAGCAAGCAGTACAATGCCACTAATTTTGCCTAACAATCTCCACTGCAAACAATCACAGCTGCTTTCCAAATTCTAAAAAGAATACCATAAATATTTCAAAAAGATAAATAGCTAGTCATTCCAACAGATGCACTCAAGTCATACCAACCTAGCAACTGCAAATGCATACCAATGACAAAATGCAATAAGGCAGCAACAGTCATGCAAAGGGTCCAAACTTCTAACAGGCAAACAGTACAAGTGTTCTCTCCTCTGACTGGCTAAATGGCAGCCAATCAGCATGCAGCATATAAAGGTCACAGCCAGGGCAGGTCAGGTCATTGTGGATGTGAAACTACTGCAAACTGTTAAAAGTTATAGGTGAGTACCAATGGCATATGTAATTTCCTGTATTTCTAATTATCCATGTCACCGCAGATGTGAATTCATATCATATCGTAAGGGCAACATAAGACTGGATAATGAGTGAATGAATAATTTATAAAGACTCCAATGAACTTGCATGTGTCAGCCTCAGTCACCTAATGGTAGCTCTCCACACTGCCCAGTCTCTGGCAGCCTCCCTATTCAGTCCCTTATCCCAGTGGTCACACTCCATGACCTCGTCCGAGGTTTTTGGGGGTCTGCCTCTCACAGCCCTACTCCTAAAGTTCATACTTTTCACTTTCCACACCCAACTGTCAGATGTGAATCGTTAGGGCAAATACAGATTTTATATACTGTACAACTACTAACAGGAAATGATGATTATCTAAACATCTAATTATCTATGACACCTGATAACTAACCAACTGATTACCCTATCTTGATAACAATTGGTCAAGACACCTCATGATTCTAATTATATTGATGACTAACTAGTACAGTATATCAGCTCCTGTATCCAACATTTCTAACTGCATGTAATCCAACGTGAAGTCCAGTCATGATTCAAGCAGGTTTACTGAATTCTGTACTGCATTCACAAACTCTCTTATGGTTCTATAGGTGAATGCAGTAACCAAATATTTCTACAGCCAAAAAGTAACTAATCTAATGTGAAGTCCAATTTTCTTTCAAGCACAGGTTTACTGGCTTTGTTTTCATTCTGTACCTTATTTTTAAACCCTCTTATGGTTCTACAGTTAGTACAGTACAGTAATCAAACTTTCTTATAACTACATCTAATCTTAGTGAAGTTCAATTTTGCTTTTCTGCATTTCATTCTGCCACAAATTTCATCCGTTCATATCCTTGTTGCGTCCATAGTTTTATTAAAAAGAGAAATCCCATCTAGTCAAAGCTAAAACACAATCTCTATAATCCTTCAATGCAATGGTCAATCTCCCCTTCACTGCAACTGCTGTATGCTACTCCCTTTCACTGCAATTACTGTTCCCCTTTTCATGGCAAATATTCTCCCTATCACTGCAAATATCATTCTCCCTTTCACTGCAATAGGTGACCTTGAGTAATGTATTGTGGTTAACTCCTGATGACTTTATTCAACTGAGAAATTCTATGCACAATAATCTGTAATAAGAACTGCAACATTCATATGCACTTAAAGCCTCTGAAATACCTGCATGAAAGAACTATCTCATTCATGTTTAATAAGCACGAAAGCCCTGAGGAAAAAATTGATGACCACAGGGGGGAATTTTCCTCATAACATATGACTGTAAAAAAAATTACACCCAGATACATGTAATTATTCTGGATCATACAATTTTTCTGGAGGTGTTACTTTACCACAACATTAATGTGGGAATCTATTTTTACTCAGAAGCAGTGGTTTACTGGGTAACTACTTCATATCAATTTAATGCACATGAAGACTCAATCGTAGAACAAATCATATGCTTTTAATGTGTATGAAAACCCACTAAATTTCCTCGCAATACTGTAATATAACTTTCTAAAGTGTGTGACAACTGTGGATAATAATTCTCAGTGTGGCTACTATTAATGACCTGATCTGACCTGACCAGTGTGTGACCTGGTGTGGTACCTGTGTGCGGTGACCTGCGTTCGCTTCACCGTGCGTTCTTGTCGCTCCTCCACCTTGCGGTTCACTAGCCTATACACATTATACACTTACGGTCAGTCTCACAAAAATAATGATAAGACACATTGAACACATTACTGTACCTTAACTTATTACAGCTAAAATCAAAACATTTTTCGAACAAACTAATTATCTAGACTTATCTAAAATGACATAGCCTGAATTGATCTCACTAAAAATAACTTACATAATTATACATTTCAAATAACTGTATCACGTTTATTTCTATATTGTGCCGAGGCAGGAAATGGTCAACACATGTACTGTACTTAAAAGAAAAAAAAGCAGCAGCTACTCTGAAAAGACGTGAAGACAATCCAATGAGCTGTGAGTAGTAACAGTGGAGTATGGGGTAAATAATGGGGTGTTAATGTGTGGTGGGAAAAGGGACTGCTACTGAATATGGACAGAAAGCCTGGAGGTCCATTTTTCGAGGTTACCCTTTATAGAATGTCACATCAGAGAATAAATGAAAAGATAAATACACAACAGATACCAAAGTCTGCCCTCCTACCCTCTGGATCTGCATGTGAGTCACGGCAGCAGCAGTCCTGGATATAAGATACAAGTGAGTCTTTAAATAAGCAGTTCTGTAAGGCACTGAACATGATCAGAAATAAATAAAAATACAGTAGAAACATAGGTACCAAAGCACTCCCCATTAGTCCTACCCTCTAAACTTTAAATCTCCATCACAATGTAACAGGTGTCCCAGTTAAGGGGTACTGCTGATGTTGTTATGTAACATGGCATCTGAAGTACATATACTGTACTGTATATGGTCCAACAAGAGGGTGGGAGTGTAGAATTAACAGAGGTTCATATGGGCAGCTAATGGGTCCCTGGGTGTACTCCATTACACTGTGAACTTACAGTGTGTCAGTCATGGTGGTGGCTGTTTAGTGGTCCTTTGGGGTCGGCTGTTTGGTCTGGTCCCGTCTGCCTGTCGACAAAAGGGGTTAGTTAGTGGAGAGGTACAGACATGATAGAATGGACTGATACATAAATATATATACAGCAAGTGACAGACAAACTTCATACATAATAGGTTAATTTTCTAACAACAGAAGAGAAATAGACATGAAGGTCACCACGCAGAAGGGAGAAAGAAGGATGAAAAGGAAGGAGGGAGAAAGAGGACAGGAGGGACAATGAGGTGTGGGGTCACTTAACACAGTAAGTTCATTCTAAGTTTTAATAACTGATATCCTAGATGTTTTATTATACCAATTTCAAAGTGTCTATACAGCATATGTATTTACAGTAACACAGGGATGTCTTGCCTATGAAAGGTGTTGTCCACATTGGACTTTAAATTTTACTATTTTCTATCTATCTAGAGTCAGATGCCTTAATCCTAGAAGGGAAGGCCACAAATGGGTTGCCTCCATGTCACTCTATCCTCTGTCATCATGCTGTCCTCTCTTCGACTCTAATCCATTCTCTCATATACGGCTCCACCCTATCCCTTCATCTCATCCTCGGCCTTCCCCTCGCCCCTACAATTTTACCAGGTTTAAATCACTGCATTACTGTCCCTGCTTGCTCATCACAGATCAATATACTATACAGTGTTCTTGGTGAGTTACAGCCTGATAAGCAGAGAAGCTAATGTGTGTGTGTGTGTGTGTGTGTGTGTAACTCACAGGGTCGGTCAGGATCACTTGATGGTAGTGATCGTCAGCTTTTACCCTCCCGGAAGGGAGCTGAGAGCTCTTATAGTTCGATCTATGGGCAAGGCTGTGACCTTCACACATGCACACACTCATCCCCTTGCTCAAGGGGGACAGTAACCACCCACTTCGTCAGTGAAACTTTTCGCAACCTGAGCGAGGCGCGAACTCCCGTCTACCAGATGGCAAGCGAGAACGCTACCACTGCGCCAGTGAGCGGTGTGTGCATATGTGTGTGTGTGTCTCTCTCTCTCTCCGTTTACCTAGCTTAATTATCAATACATCTATCTATTTACACATCCATCTATCTATCTATCCATCTACTTACCCACCTATCCATCCAAGCAACTGTCCATTCATC
>JAGKTI010004573.1:0-23833 GCA_018397915.1 Birgus latro
TGGAACTACCTAATTTATATGTATTGTCTAGATTTCTTACAACTTATTTCTTAGCATATACATTAGGAGCTGACATTTTCAACTCTTTGCTACCAGATACAACCAGTTTGCTCTCGTCCTTCTCGGTGAAATGATGCCCGTCCATTTCTGCCTCTTTTGCGCCTGTTATAAAAGGCCCTGTGACCTCTACCCCTACCAAACATCGTGTGGAAAGTGGTAAAGGACTGTAGATATATACAAGTGTAATAAAGAACTAGAAATAATAAAGTGTGAGTGCGTATATGAGTAAGAAATGAGAGAGCACCAGCAGCGAATTAGTGGGAGTGGGAGGCTCGTATGCGCTCGTATTTTAGAACGCTTTCACAGTGTTTTTTTTTTTTTGTTAGTATGGATTCCAAACTACTTGGAAATCAAGGAATAGTGTTTCTAGTGATAATATCTGGCAGTGGTATTCAGATTAGGGGATGTCGGGAAGTGTAAAGTGGAGACTTAGTTACCCAACTTCAGAAGTCTCAAAGTGGAGACTTAGTTACCCAACTTCAGAAGTCTCCACAAGTCCTACGGTAGTCGACGAGTGCTAAAAAAAAAAAAAAAAATCCCAGGAGAAAGCTGAAGGTATGTGCCATAGGCATATGTAATTATAATATTCTAGGATTAATAATTGATTTTTGGCAAATATTTTAAAAAAAGTCAGTGGGAGCGCGAATATCCCCGCTGGAGTGGCACGGAAAACCTCCGACAACCCCGCGATGTAGGGGTTAAGAAGCCAGTGTTTATCTTGCCTCAGCTGATCTTGTGTGTTGTACACCTAAAGGCTGGCCATAGGAAAAACGACTCACTAGGCAAAGTCCTTCCTATAGTGAACTACTGCTGTTGGAGCCTGTGGTAGCGTGGGGTCTAGGGACGCAACACTGGTGTCAGGAGTGTGGGATAATTTAGGTGCTGCAGTGAGTCTAATCTTCGATGTGAAGCAAGAAGGTGTGAAGACAAGGTCTCAAGCTTGGGAGGAGGAGGAGGAAATTTCCCTGGCGACGATTGTGAAGCTAATGCAGGCACAAACGAAACAGCTGAGGAACGAAATCAAAGCACAGAGTGAAAAACTAGAAGCCCAAAGTGAAGGACAGAAAAAACTCCAAGACCGATTACAGGCACAGAATGAAGGACAGAAAAAACTCCAAGAACAATTACAGGCACAGAATGAAGGACAGAGAAAACTCCAAGAACAATTACAGGCACAGAATGAAAGACAGAAAAAAACTCCAAGAACAACTAGAGGCACAACGTGAAGAACAGAAAAAACATATGAACTGCTTCATGAGGTATTACAGGAGCAACAGAGGGAAGTACAACTGAGGGTGCAAGGGCAACTAGATGCATTCATGGGGGAAATAAAGGAAGAACAGGAACAACTGAAAGAGGAGGTATATGCTGAGCTATGGCAGTAGAAGTATGAGGTGAGCAATAATGTGATGGAGTGTAAACAGCATGTAGACGACCAGCTGAAAACAATTAGTGAGGAAATAGTGACAGAGTGCAAACAGCATGTGGACAGCCAGCTGGAGATTAGTGAGAAAATAGTGACGGAGTGCAGACAGCATGTAGATAGTCAGTTGAAGCATGTAGTTGACCATGTAAAGATAATTAGTGAGAAAATGGAGGCTGTAGAGAAATATTGCACTGCTGAACCTCAGGTTAGTGTACAGGGAGCATATGAAAGAAATGGGCGGTGTATGGTGAATCTTTGAAGGATCCCAGGCATCTATAGGTAGCACTACAGGGTTGAATAATCAGAATGTACAGAATGTAGAAGTTTTAAGTCCTGGCCTTAATTATGATGCCTCAGTTTATAGACCCCAAACAAGTGAAGTGTGTGGCTACAATGGGGGTCCAGTTAAAAAGAAACCTCAGGAATTTGATGGCAGAGTATCTTGGGAAGCTTACCGTGCACAGTTCGAGTTGCTTGCGGATCAGAATGGCTGGGATGATAGGCAGAAGGCAGTGCAGCTTGCTACTAGCCTTAAGGGTGCCGCAATGGAAATTCTGGGCCAGATGTCAGTGATGGAGAGGAACAGTTATCAGTCCGTAGTAGAAGTGCTGAAGTGCAGATGTGGAACCAAGTACCAGACTGAGGTTTACAGAGCAAGATTCCGGAGCCGTGTACGGGCTCGGGGAGAACCCCTCCAGCAGCTTGCTCATGACCTGGAGAGTATGGCATATAAGGCGTACCCTGGAGCTGCACCTAACCTGTTGGGTATTCTACTGAGGGACCAGTTCATCGATGCTCTTGACAGTACAGAGTTGAAAGTGCAGGTGAAGCAGGCACAACCCAGAAGCATGCAAGACGCACTTGCCATGGCTCTAGAGTTTGAGTCCTATGTCAGATCAAGTACGTTCACTTTTCAGACAGATCATATAGTGCAGGATTCAAGGCAAGAAAGGGGCAGGTATGTGAAATGGAAAAATTTGAGGGAAGTTGCTGGTGCTGTGGGAAGCCAGGACACAGAAAAGAGGACTGCTACAAGTGGAAGAGGGAACAGGAGAAAACCAGTGGAGGTTGCTAGTTCTGCGGGAAGCTGGGGCACAAGAAGGTGGATTGTCACAAATGGAAGAAGGAGCAAGAAAATCTTCAGTTGTAACAAGAGCATGTTGGACATGTAGTGAGGTGGGACACTTCAGTTCTGAGTGTCCGTAGAAGAAAAAGGATGATAAGAAGAACGTTGCAGAAGACCAGAAAGAAGCGGAAAACTAGTGGAGGCTGGTGTGAAGGGGCAGCCACCAGCCAGCTTGTCCCAAGTAGCCCCACCGCCGAGAAAATGCAAGAGAACAGCAATTGACAGTGTGCGAATAGATGGAAGGATAGATGGAAAGAAGTGTTCCCTGGTGATTGATTTGGCCTCAGAGCAGACTTTTGTGAGGCCTGATGTGTTGCATCATTCGGTATCTGCCTGAATCATCGGAACAACTCTGTGGCGTAACTGGGCACCACGTGGAACTGAGGGGACCTCTGGATGTCTAGACTGAAGTGGCAGGGCAAGAGGCTGCTCTTCCAGTTTACTTGGCCGACATGGAGGATCCTTGTCTTCTGGGTCTTGACTATCTGATGTCCATGGGGTGTGAGCTGGACTTCTGCTCCATGAAGCTGAAGGTTTGAGGAAAGTCGGTTACCGTCATGGCAGTGAAACGTACCAGCTCTGGTGGTGAGGTGAGGGCGCTCCGCACTACAGTGATATCCTCAAAATCAGAATTGTTCCTCCAGTGTACGGTGAGTGGGTCTTTTGATAGCTGTATTGGGGTAGTGGAGCCGAATGTATGGTGCAAGACGAAGGCCGGAGTGATGGTGGGGAGAACAGTGGTGGAAACAGGTGTAGATGAAGTGCCAGTTGTGGTGGCCAATTTCTCCCGTGACTCACAGAAGATCAACGAGGGAGAAATTGTGGGACTGTGCCAGGCGGTGGACCTTGAGTGGCATCAGAGGAAGGCCTGTAAAAGAAGCGTAGTCAAGGAAGACGGATACATACCAGGGCACCTACAGGACCTATTTTCAAGGAGTAGCCAATGCCTGGATGGCTCACAAGTGCTGAAGTTGAGGCAGTTGCTGACGATGTCTTCTCCACTGGAGATCTAGACCTGGAATGCACTTGTGGAGCATAGTATAGACACTGGGGATCACTGCCCGATTAAACAGCCAGCACGGAGGATGGCGCCAGCCCAATGGCAAGAAATGGAGAAGGTGATGGAGAATCTCCAAAGTCAAGGGGTAGTAGAAAAGTCCAACAGTCCTTGGGCATCAGGAGTGGTTCTGGTAAGGAAGAAAGATGGCTCAGTAAGGAGCTGTGTATATTATCGAACCCTGACTGATGTGACAGTGAAGGATGCATACCCCTTGCCAAGAATTGATGACACCCTGGATGCTCTGTCAGGTGCTAAGTGGTTCCCCACCCTAGGCATGAAGGCAGGATATCATCAGGTCAAGGTTGCAGAGAAGGACAAAGAGAAGACAGCCTTTTCATATGGGTGGGGTTTATGGCAGTTTAAGGTGATGCCTTTTGGCTTATGCAATGCCCCAGCTACTTTTGAACGTCTAATGGATCGTGTTCTGGAAGGACTGCACTGGCAGACGGCCCTCATCTATCTGGACGATGTAATTGTGTTTACACGGACTTTCGACCAGGAATTAAAGAGGCTGTCGGAGGTGTTGGACAGGATTCGTGTAGCGCACCTGAAGCTGAACCACGAGAAGTGCCACTTGTTTCAGAAGGAAGTAAAGTGCCTGGGACACATTGTAGGTGACAGCGGCGTCCGTACTGACCCGGAGAATGTGGCAGCTGTGGAAAACTGGCTGGTTCCAACTTGTGTGAAGGAGCTACGGAGTTTCCTTGGCTTGTGTACCGGCATTTTGTCAAGGACTTTGAGAAGATAGCTGCATCTCTGCACAAGCTGTTGGGGAAGAGACAGAAGTTTGCATGGACAGCAGAGACTCGGAAAGCCTTCGACGAACTCAAACATGCATTGACAAGCTCTCCAGTATTGCCGTACCCTAATCGGAGTCAGCCATTTATCTTGGACTGTGACCTTAGTGACCATGGTATTGGTGGAGTCCCGTCACAGAAGAATGAAAAAGAATATGTGGTAGCATATTACAGCAAGAAGCTTAGCCCACTGGAGTGGAACTACTGTGTGACCCGTAAGGAGCTCTTGGCAGTGATGAAGAGCCTTGATTTCTTCCATCCCTACCTGTATGTGTCAAATTTCATCATCAGGACGGACCATGCGGCACTCAAGTGGCTGAAAACGCTAAAGAATCCAGAAGGACAACTGGCACGCTAGCTCAGGGAGCTAGACCAGTACAATTATGAAGTGCAGTTCTGTCCTGGGCGGGTACATGGCAATACTGACAGTCTGAGTCACCAGCCTTGTGATCTGGAATGCCGGCAGTGTAATAAAAAGGAAGATCATGGTAAGAAATGCAGCGGTACTGCAGTGACAGGGCCAACGTCAGATGAAGCAGACCTGAAGACGATGCAGGTGGAGGATGCAGATTTACGGCCAGTGCTAGAGTGGCTGCAGCGGAGTACAGTGCGACCATCTTGGGAAGAAGTTTTCAGGTTGAACCCCACAACCAAAAGTTACTGGAGTCAGTGGGACCTTCTTTGTTTGAATGACGGACTACTGGAGCATCAGTGGGAGACACCCGATGGCCTCAGCAAGTATTGGCAACTGTTAATTCCGAAGAAGATGAGGTCAGAGACCTTGGATGAGTCCCATAACCAGATCACCAGTGGGCACCTGGGAGTGAAGAAAACTCTAAGCTGGCTGCAACAGAGGTTCTACTGAATTGCCATGCGTCAGGATGTTGAAGAGTGGTGTCGGGCCTGTGATGTGTGCTGTGCCAAGAACGGACCCAAAAAACGTGGGTGCGGCCCTCTTCAGCTGTACTAAGTGGGTGCACCGATGGAAAGAGTTGCAGTGGACATTGCTGGACCTTTGCCACTCACTGAGAGAGGAAACCGATAAATATGTGTCGCGATGGACTACTTCACAAAGTGGCCAGAAGCCTATGCCATCCCCGATCAAGAAGCTGCGACTGTTGCTCAGATGTTGGTTGACCAGTTTTTCTGTCGTTTTGGGATGCCACAAGAGCTACATTCAGACCAGGGTAGAAACTTTGAGTCTGCTGTGTTCCGTGAGTGCTGTCAGTTACTGGGGATCAGGAAGACAAGGACGACCCCACTAAGACCGCAGTCAGATGGGATGGTGGAGAAATTCAACTGGACCCTAGGACAAGAACTGGCCAAGTACTGTGTAGATGGACAAACAGAATGGGACCAGAAATTACCTGCGTTGTTGATGGCATACCGTTCTGCATCCCATGAGTCTACTGGCTACACCCCTGCAAAACTGATGTTGGGACACGAGTTACTTGTTAATGGGAAGACCACCTGGTGAAGAGCTGCCTACAGACACCACCGGCTATGCAAAGCACCTTCAAGAAAGGCTGGCTGAGGTACATCATCAAGTGCGAGGAGCCCTCAAGTTTTCAGGAGAGGTGATGAAGTGCAAGTATGATACCAAGGCAAGTGAGGTGAGCTTCAAGGATGGCATCAAGTTTGGTTATACAATCCTTAGCGAAAGAAGGGACAGTCACCGAAGCTGCAGGGCCCATGGGACGGGCCTTACACTGTGTTGGACCGCCTGTCAGATGTAACGTATCGGATTCGGGGATGCAGGAAGTCTCGCCCACAGGTGGTACACGTGAATCGTCTGTGGCAGTACCGTGGGCCAGGACAGTACAGCTGGGGCGTCTCCGAGGGATCATG
The DNA here is from genome assembly GCA_018397915.1 of Birgus latro. Classification (NCBI taxonomy): domain Eukaryota; kingdom Metazoa; phylum Arthropoda; class Malacostraca; order Decapoda; family Coenobitidae; genus Birgus; species Birgus latro. The sequence goes on from JAGKTI010004573.1 coordinate 6,318, forward strand.
TTCTCCCGCAGCCGAGGATGTTGAGAAGGACCACGGAGCTAAAGTGCAAGAGGATGATGACAGTTTCCTGAGGGAAGAAGTGAATCAGGAAGAGGACCAAGACCTCCCCGGAGAAGTGGACTGTGTGGAGGACCAAGGAGGTCGTCCAAAGCGGCACAGAAGAAGACCTGATAAGTTAAAGGATTATTTTGTGCATAGTTAGATGTTTCATTAGGAGTAATGTTTATGTTTGTATATACCGTGTAGTTTTATCGGGACGACAAAGAACTAGGGAGGGGGTAGTGTTACGAAGGGGAATATGCCAGTTAGGTGTTCGAGAATTTTCTAGACATCTACCGTAGACTGGTAGCTTGCTAAGGGATCTGATCTTAAAATATATACAAAGTTTAGCAAAAAAGCACAGAATATCATCAGGTAAAGTAACACCTGATTTTCTGAATGCAGACGAAAGGGTTTATCCATAGGTCTCTCTGTTTTTTCTTTGGGAAATCTGAAATACGTTACACCATTTTTTTTGTCGTTAATGGCTTGAACAGCCATTAATTGCACAGTTGCTTGGCACTGTGGCACAAACACGTGTTATTTACTCTGAACGTCTCGCGACCTGTCTTGTGAAGCGGTGCCCAGAATGGTAACTGACGAGAGCAAGGAGAGAGCACGGAATGGGACAAGTTGAACCCGCTCGCCAGTACACTTAGATCATGGCTGTGCCAACCCGCTCACCACGTAAACACAGCTCAGACGGACTTCCTCGTCAAGACACTGAACTTGCTCGTTCTTACTCATTTACTCGTTACTCGTTTTTCTCCTCACTTTGCTCTTGTTTTTTTCTTACTGCTTGTGGCTAAGTGTAAAGCTTGTTACTTGCTCGTAAAGCTGTACATCTTAGTCTTGATCATAGAATTGTAGGTTTCTTGTTGTTCCACGTTAATCGTAGAGTTTAAATCGGAGATAGTTGTTGAAGATCGTAGGATGTAGTTGACTGTAGTACAGCTGCGTCGTAGAGACTTGTAATAATTGTCTTCTTTACTGCTTCTATCCTCTTTCTTCTTTCACCGCTTTATTACGCTTTGTTACTGCTACACTTCAATCCTCTTTTACCGGTTGCCAACAGTGTTAATAATAAAAAGTAGGGAGTTATGTAGTTAGCCAGGTTGATAGATTAAAAACTAGTGTCAATAAAGAAGTGGGGCGTTTGATAGCTTGTTGTGGGGTAGGTGCCGCTCTGTCTCACTGGCTTCTGTATCTATTATAGTTGACGAGGTGAGTTTTAGGCACTCTTGGGTTACGGAATTTTTTGTACATAGTTATATTGACAGTGTAACTTAGCGTGACAGCGAATCTCTTGACTAACCTATCTCGTAGCTTCCTAGCTTCTGATTTCGATCGATCTCTGGGGCTCTCTGACTATGCCCTCCGAAATCTGAGGATATACTGTATACGGCTCGGTGGGGATGTAGTTTCTGGCAGATTTCCATGGGTAGTTTCCACAACGTCAGATAACTGGCTCAAGTTGGTTAAACTGTTTGTATCATGAAATTCTTGTATCGTCTGAACTAAAAAGACATTGAGATACAATATGCGTCTTGACATTATTGATGGTCTGGGGCAACAGGATTGTTGATATACATCATACGGATTGACATTCCTAGTGAGAAGCTGTGTATGTCTGCAGCAGACACTACATACTACACACTGTAATATGAGGTATATACCAGTGCCTATGAATATTACATATCTATAACTGTTACGTATGACATATTAATGCCTATAGCTGTATCGTCTTTCTCCTCCACTGTCTCACGTGATATAAGCTGGAAAAAGGCGAAAATCGGGGCTAACTTAAGGTAAGAAATAGTACAGTAAATGATATCATCTACAAACGGAAATAATCCAATTAACACAGGGTTGAACGTTCAAGGGATAATGAATACAAAGGATTATTAACCCAGCCTATAGCTGTACCGTCTTTCTTCTCCGTTGTCTCACGTGATATAAGCTGGAAAAAAAAAAAGCGAAAATCCGGGCCATGTTAAGGAAAAAATAGTACAGTAAATGCCTTTTTGCAAGATATATCATCTGAGAACGGAAATAATCCCATTAACACAGGGTTGAACGTTCAAGGGATAATGAATACACAAAGGATTATTAACCCATGTAATTATGTGATTTTGTCAATAACAGTTGTTAATGGAGTAACAAGATTAGAAACGAGACTGACTAGGAGAGTGTATGAGTGTGGTGGTGGGGAAGGGAGGGGGAGACTTAACTATAAGGTGAAGGGATGGGATGAAGAGGTATATGAGGCAGAGGCGGCGGAACATGGGGGGCAGGAGGGGCGCCAGCACCCCCAGGTTTCAGCATGGGGGGGCGGAAGTCTCTCCCAGCCCCCCCTAGATTCTGGGGTAGGTGGCGCTGTAAAAAGTAGGTAGCCTCAAAAATATATGCAATGGTTTTATGTAAACCTCAGCTTGTAACTTCAGCTATAAACACAGCTTACCGTGATTCACAGTTTCTCACAACAGTGTAAATATTTAACAATGAGAAACGGGCGTTTTAAATATCGCGGGATTATGTTCGAACTGCCATCTGGCAGGGTGGAGGTTTTTACTTGCGCTCACTAAGTGTTCACCAACATGAAAAGTTTTCACTTGAATCACCTGGTTTAAGGCCACTTTGCCCAACAAGATAGACAGTCAGCACAGGCTCTATCGAGTCCATCCTGGCGAATTATAAAGCTTTGACCGATGCTTTGGCTGAAATAAATATAGCCACGACTATGGCAGAAAGGCAGGGGGAATTCTATTCCATCTTGAGAGGTTTCAGACATTTGGAGGGCTTAAACTGTCTCACTTAGTGTTCAGTGCTACTAAGCAAGTTTCTCTGCAGCTACAGGGAAAGGATACCACAGTGGAACAAGCACTATCTGCATCAGCTGTAGCTAAACAGTACATGCTACGACTACGCTCAAATGAAAAATTCTAAGAATTCTTTGAAAAGGAAGTGAAAACTTCTGAAGTCTTCACAGAAGAGCCGAATCTTCCTCGCTTCAAACGTGTTCCACGTAAGCTGGATGAGGGACTTTGTCCACACAAGTTCCAGACCCCAGATGACTATTATAAGAGGATCTACTATGAAGTCATTGACCTAGTGGATCAGGAGCTCTCATATCGATTTGATCAGACATCATTGAAGAGTCCAAAAGAAGTCGAGTGTCTCTTGCTTAATGCAGTAAACTGGGATGGAAATGGATCACTATACCTGAACAACGAAATTGTGGAATTCTATAAGAGATATATAGATGGGTGGAAATTGGATAGACGACTCAACATGTTCCCAGAACTTGTACAGGATGGAGAGACAGAGAGAGAGAGAGAGAGAGAGAGAGAGAGAGAGAGAGAGAGAGAGAGAGAGAGAAACGAACTGCAATCATTGAAGAAAGTTACAAATGTTCGTACAGTTGTGGATATCATGAAAGCCTCTCCAGTTGGGCTTGGCATGTTTTCAGAAGTGGCCAAGCTGATGAAACTGTTTAAAACCGTACCAGTCACAACAGTAACAGGTGAAAGGACATTTTCTTCCTTACGCAGGGCGAAGACATACATTAGGTCAACAGTGACTCGGAAAAGATTGAATAATGACATGCTTCTACACTGTTATAAAGCTAGGACAGATGGTACTGACTCGGTGTCTGTAACCAGAGTCTGTGTCACTGCTAATGAATGACAGACGTAAAAAGTTTTTTTGCAAATACATAAAAATACCAGTTTTTGCAAAACTCTGTTTTGTTGAATGTTGTATGGGGCCTATATGTTGATGTAGCTGCTTAGGATTTACGACCTCCTACTTATGGTGTGGCTTACGTTATATCCAGCGGTATGTGTTAAATCCCGGTTTCTGCAAAACGATGGGATGTTGATTCCGTTGAATGTTGTACGAGGTCTATATGTTGATGTAGCTGCTTACGGTTTACGACCCCCTACTTATGGTGTGGTTTACGGTATATCTAGCGGTATGTGCGTGCGTAAGTATACCCGTTAGAAAGTAGGGTTGTACAACCAAGATGGCTTTTTGTGCCATGGCAAAGTGTTTTGTTTATATGGTTTGTTTGGTTCGATATTGCCGAAATACGAAATACATACATACAAATAGATACAGACAAAAGTGTTTTCTTTCCCATCTATCTCGCCACTCGCTCTAGTTATATCTGTAATATTTTGGTATCATAATTTTCTTTTTAACCTATAGGAAAACCTGTCTGTTGGTGATTATTAGCAAATTGACTGATACAGTTACTGAAATTTATGTTCATCTTATTCAACTTTGATATTTCATTGAATATTTTTACAAAACACTAGAAAAAACAACCTTCTGAACTTCATAAGTTATTAACTTAAATGCACCAGATGCACCATACACAGCAAAATGTTGGAGAAACCTTGAAAAAAAATAAAACTTTGCCCCCTACCGCTAAGATAGACTTCGCAATTCCAGGGATCGTCTCTTCAGCCCCCCCAGGTTTCATCTGCTTCCGCGGCCTCTGTGAGAGAAGGGTATGTGAGTTAGAGAGAGAGAGAGAGAGAGAGAGAGAGAGAGAGAGAGAGAGAGAGAGAGATACTAGACTGTAAAGGACTGGGTGAAATGGAGGAAATTTCTTTGTGGCCACCTCTAATGGGACGGAGACGACTGGTGATAGGGAGATTGATGGCAGTATTTTCTATTTATGTATTTATTTTTAAGCTTCACAAAATTGACCATTTTTCGTACACATTCCTCCTTTGGGTTCGTGTAGAAAAAAAAAATGCATCCATTGCTTTTATTGAAGAACTAGCGATGTCGAGATATGTGAGCATTTATTGACCGTGGAACAATCCACAGAACCAGAATGCAGTTCCCCCGGTACACAAACTTGAGTGAGCGCGTGAACTTCGTGTGGCTGTGGTTGGGCGGTATGTCAGCTCGCGCCATAGCCCAGGAGATGGGCACCAGCGTTGCCACCGTCTGCAGGTGGATCAGGCGCTGGAGGCAGGAGGGCCATGTCCAGAACAAATCACGTGGAGCAAGACGACGCTGGGGGAAATGTAACGTTAAACGTGGCAGTGGATGTAAAGGTTTCATTCCGTCAAATTGTAATGTTGCCACGTCAAAAGAGGCAAGGATGTACATGGTAAAAACTGTTGACAGACCTATGTATGTGTCAATGACCCATTGTATAATATGTCACGCAAATTGGATGTTAAAATACGGACTTAGAAATATTAATTACACATTAGAATCCCCCCACGAATACATTTCAAGAGCAGTGGTAGTCAAACCCGATTATCTGTAGTGACTAAAAATGAATTAAACATGAGTAAGGCACAATCAATAAAAAAAATGAATAAATAAAAAAAACATAGCTTAGGTAGGTACGATGATATCCAGAAAGACAGATATAATTGTGCCGTCGCAAAAACGTTAATTTTTCATCATCGAAATGTTGATATAACGACAATATCGATTGAAAAATGTCTGAAGCAACAAATGTATGGCGTCCTAAAAAAAAAAAAAAAATGAAAAGCTTACCAGCGCAGAAAAAAAAAAAAATATTGGGCAGTTTTCAGTTGCCATCGATATTGGTGTCAGACTGTTTCGCACCAGATGTACACCGATATATTTGTTTAAATCAAAGAAATAGCTATCTTCCCTGTTCCGTCTAAAGAACATTTACACCTGACGAATGACAATGAAAAACCCTATGCCTAATAGTGCATGTTTCAGATGGTTCGATTTTTCTGCTATGTATCGTTCAACTTTGGGAAGATACATGTATCTTTGGCTCGTATTCATGTCGAGTAAGGAGGCTCCCTAGCACCTCTTCTTTAGCGGTTTATTTTTGGGTATGGTTTGTTAATATCCTTTTGTACGTTGTTTATGCACAGTATCCGATACTGGGATTATTTATATAACCATAGGACAGTAAGGTGCATCAAACGAAAGAAATAGTTTAGGAGAAGGTGTTAGGGAAGTACTTGAATAATGTTAACGTATAATGCCCACCTGAAACTTATGTACTGTATTATACAAAGGCAGGAAATGAGATCAATGTCATTGTAATATATTCTTAAGGCCAGTATTCTTGTCGGTTAATGAAACTCCATAACATATTTTCCTACGTGATTTATTTAGTTTATTACACCTCGTCTGTGTTATGTAAATCTTTCTGATGTCAAAATCTGGACAAATAACCTGGAAAAAAAAAATATTGCCCAGTCATATCCAGAAACAAATCGCAAAGGGAGAGGTGTTAGGGAACGTCCTTACCCGGCAAGAATGCAGGCCTAGGAGAATGTTGGGGGATTTTTGCCTCCGCCAAGGAGGTTATGTCTTATACCGCGTTATTTGTTTGTCTGTCTCTCTGTCTGTTAGCAGGATTACTCAAAATTTTAATAATATATTTTGATGAAATTTTGTGGAAGGGTGGGTCATGGGCCAATGAACAAATGGTTAAATTTTGGGCCAGATCCGGATCCGGAGTATCCCGCAGAATACATTCAAAATTTCTATATGAAATTCAATTTAATTTTGTGGAAACGTGCACCAAGGACTAAGAAAGAATTGATAAAGTTTGGGGGCGGGTCCTAATCCTGTTTCCACGGATCAGGATATTGGATTACTCAAAAGGTTATAAAAGGATTTTGATGAATTTTAGTGGAACGGTGGGCCATGGGCCAAGAAATAAATGATTAATTTTGGGACGGATCCGGATCCGGATCAGGAGTATCCCGCATAATAATTCTTCATAATATCTTACTGAATTTCAGTGAAATTTTGTGGAAAGGTGTAGCACGGACCAAGAGAGAATTGCAATTTTTTTTAAGGCCGATCAGGATCAGGATCCGGGATTACTCAAAAGGTTACGAACGGATTTTCATGAAATTTTGTGGAAGTGTGGGCCATGGGCCATGGAAGAAATGATTATATTTGAGGGCGAATCTGAATCCGGATCCAGAGTATCCCGCACAATATCTCAATGAATTTCTGTTGCACTCTAATTGTTGGTCACCTGTGTAATACTAAGACAATTTCTAGCTACTCACTGTAATGACCAGAGACCTTGAGAAATATGCTGCCACCACCCAGCGTAATGCTGGGAATTTATTCCACCAGGGAAAGGATGAAGAATTTTGCTATCAGTACACTAAAAAGCATTTGAGCTGCCACCAGTTTGATGATCAGACAATAGAGACTATGGGAAATAGGGTAGCGTGACCTTGTTGACACTTTAGAGATTAAGAGAAATGGAGTAGCGTGATCTTATTAAGAGTGCGTGAGTAAGTAGATATTAGCACACCTTGCGGGCCACTCAGTCTCACTTATACTACTCCTTAGAGGGTAGCAAAATTCAAACTCAGAGTGACTTAACCTAAGATTAACTAAATAATAAGAACAATGAATAACAACTAATAATAGGAACAGGAACAAAAAACTCTTTGGACTATGAATGAACCAGAACTGAAAGGCAAATTACTCTTCGAATTGAGAATGACACTAAGCAGACGAAGCATAATCAGTGATTTATAACTTAAGAATATGATTCTTCACAAACTGAATTAACACTTACAATGGTATTAATTTATTTGAATATGGTAATCCCGTGGTCTCAGATGGACTATTCAGGAAGAATATACCAAAACATTATCACTAAAGAATATTCTCTCAAGTCTAAATATACAGAATACCTCAAAGATCATGTGTAAATTTGACATAATGTTTAACATTCTCTCAGGGCTGAATATGTACCTCAGCTCGGTAACTTATACAATGGAAGCAGTATATCAAATGGATGGATTATTCAAAGTGGACCAGCCGATGTTCACTTAGACTACGTGAACTAGAAAAGGAGGGATTTTAGTGTAAACAGGCGAAGGCAATTAGGTGAGCCGAGCGGCTTCACACACACACACACACACACACACTCGTTTTGCAAACGATACGAAAGGCAGCGGCAATCTGCACGATGAAGATAGGAGCGATGATCTGATTAATTGGTATAAAAAGGATCAAGGGGAATATTACAAAGTTAACTTACTAATGTATATGAGAATTTTTATTACGCAAGGGGGAATTTCGAGAGAGAGGGTTTGACACTGACCTGCATGATGGAGATAGGAGCGATGATCTGACGATCTCACGCTCCTCTCGGTCTTTTATAACCTGTTATCACAGTATCGAGAATTGGCTATGACTTTGAATGATTACTTTGCAACATTAATGTGTTTTAGAAAATATCTAAAGAATATGAAAAATACATTTGCACTTGACACAGAGAATTGACATCCGATGTTTCAAATTTTTGAAATAAGTATACGGGGACTTTAATTACATCGAAGCCGAGACGAATGAGAATCTTAACAAGCTATTGCTATGCTGGTTTTATGGCCTTACAGTGACCTGCAACGCAAGGCCAATAACGCAAATTTCGCGGTTACAATGACTATTGGAGAGGAGAGAGGAGCCAGCAGCCGACCATGCCAGACGTCCGAGCTGACGACAACGCCTGCGACCCGTTGAGGGGGGCTAGAAGTCAGCCACAGATTCCTCCAGCCCAGAAGATCAAGGGGACTGTGGTTTGGTTTAACGTGAGTGCGGGGTACGGGTTCATCAAACGCCAGGATACTGGTGTTGATGTTTTTGTGCACCGCTCGGCGATCGTTAAGCCGAATCCACGCCACCTCCAACGCTCCCTAGGTGATGGAGAGCGGGTGGAATTTGGATTGTTTGGGACTCCAAAGGGTCCTGAGGCCCGGGATGTTACTGGACCGGGAGGTGTGGCTGTGCAGGGCTCTGCTTATGCACGGCGACGTCTCACGGCCCAGGGACATCGGGCTAGGGATCCTGGGAATTCAAAACCACTAAATCTACTCGTGGAGATGTGAGTCGTGACGGCGAAGGCTTTTTGTGGGGGTGATAAGGGGGCTTTGCGCGTTCTCCTCCCTAGGATCTTTGAGGAGAACGGGCTGCTTTCCCTTGTCATTCCCGAGTGCTTCGCCCGCGACATACACTCGATTCCCCGCCGACGGGAGCGTAGGGCCCGGCAGCGACGATCTGCTGCCCCTCGTCAGACCCCGAGGAAGAGGCTGCGTCTCGAGGCTCCCCTCAACAGGGAAACTGCCACTCCCTCTGTTGACGACCCGGCAATGTTCAAGACCACGGTTCAGACCACGGCAGAAATTCACGAGCAACCAGCGATGACGGAGGAGGGGCAGGATTCTTCAGATACTGCCTCCATGGCCGAGGAAGCGTCGACCTGCTCCTCGGCAGAGGAGGAGATTCGTGAGTCCTCCCCTCCTCCAGCAGCGGAGGGCCCTCCATCTCGCCCTCCAATCATCGACCTCAAGGATCGGCTAGATGTAGCCTCCTACCGCCGCTTCCTGACCCTCGATGCCCACACCCGGTCGTACCAGCTCGGAGCCACGACCTATACCACCCTCTACGATCTGCTCCGGGCTGCCGACATGGGTGAGGCGATCAGACCCATCCTGATCATCCGCGGGGAGGAGGTACGTCTAGCCGATCTGAGAGCCTTCTACCACATGCTCCCGCCACGACCGCAGTAAGAGCTTGGCCGCTAGTGACGTGAGACTGCTCTAATCATCGTGCTCCATATATTTGGCTGGCCTAATATCCCCCAAGCGGACGATGGCCATTAAGCCCCAAAAGAAAAAAAAAATGACTATTATCAGCAATTAGAACTCAGATAATTTTTCAATTCACCAGTACATAGTTCTAAAGAAGAGTACTATCACTACTGACATATAAATTCCTGGTTTAGGGTACGATGGCAGGCATTCGCGATTGTTAAACTCCTGCTAAAGCTTTGCGGGTATGCGGGTTGGCTGGGAAATCGGCTTATCTACATGTATAAAGTCATTCATATTCATACAGATGCTCGACTCAGTACTATCAATATTAGTCATACTCACATTATGAATATCAACCAAGACTAAACTTGAATATGTAACTTAACGGCTATACGTTGCACTGCGCAGATAATAATATTTAGGATTAGGGTTACACTTACACTACCTTACACTAACTTATACTACACTTGGGCTATACTTAAAATTACGGCACTACATTTCAACGATATTTTGTGGAAAGGTGGTCAATGAATGAAGAAAGAATTATTAAATTTGGGGGCGGATTTGGATCCGGATCCTATATCCACGGATACAGATCCTAATCTTTTTAATGGAATTGGCGGAGGTGTGCGCTCTCTGAGCGCTCTCTAGTTTATTATGCAATGCCACCAGGGGCAAAAAACTGTCATCTACCCTTAACTTCAGTGCGATGCATCATTCTCTTTGTACTTGCTACTTTCAGACGATTTTTATTAAACTTTGAGGATACTATTCAAAATGGTTGTATATGTCACTGTCATTAATCCTTTCATTGCCAAAGATCTACCCCACTTTAAATACAGTCGTCTGGAGGCAGCAAGAATAGAATGCACACATTACCGTAGCGTAGGGGTAAGTAGTAGTAGTAGCATTTATATCCCTAGGTTCATCTGAAACGTGATTACGGTGAACGGCAGGCTTAAGCTGATCTGCAGTTTACCACCCCTTCTTTCTATGGATGGGGAAGTAGCTGAGAGAATTTTGTACAAGCAGACAGTTGAGCGACGTGAAGGTGACCCTGTGCAGCACCAGTGTAGGGGTTAATGTGGACAGAAGTATCCGTATTTTGAGGTACGAGCCAAGCAACCCTATTTTGAGAGTGGATGATGGTAATGAAATTTATACCGTGGTTCATCATAGGCCGACCACGACACCGACAGCTGTAATGTTAAGAAAATGGAGATAAGTGAAAATGGGATTGGTTCGCAACAAATCATTATTTAAAGCTCTACTCATTGACTCGTATTCACGCCGGTTAAGGAAGCCCTCTAACACCTGTTCCTAAGAGATTTATTTTGTTTATTACACCTTACTGTCCTGTTCTGTTTTATGTTAATGCTTCTTATCTTGCCTCATTTCACATACAAAATGTACCAAGGGATATTAGCCAGACATAATTATCTAAAATTATATAGCCAGGGAAAAGATGCAAACGAGCATCTTTAACCGACGAGAATACGGGCCTTTGTGCTTACGACATTTTATAGTTCCTCTCCATTAGCGTATGTTTGTATCCAATTACCGTGAATGTTCTTTGGTAAGATAATTATAAATTCCAACTGCCAGCACTGAAAAGCTGTGGAATTACAAAAATAAATATTTGATACAACTGCCTCTCGTTTGGGGAAGAGAGGCTGTGGATAATAAAGCCAGGACAAACGCCATTTTTTTTTTTTTATCAGTGAGACTTTTCGATCCTACCATGTATCATCAGATCTAGGTACAGAAACTACAGTAATTTGTAGCTAGTATGCAGAATAGACTAACAAAGAAAAAAATATAATTGATAATTTGTATTACGAATGACCAAAAATATATATAAAATAGCTAAAGCTGGCCAAAATGGGGGGAAAAATGTAAAACATTACTACGAAAATACTATATGACCATTTGCCTGAAAAGAACTAATGGGAAGCTGTGTAACTAAAACCACTAAAAGTGTATAGGCGTGGTAAGGTGAGGTGGGGTCATGTCGGGTCAGGTTCCCTTTTGTTCTGTGTGTCTCTCTTACTGCAGGTGTGTATAGAAGACCTCCTGTCTCATGTTTCTGTCACTCTCTCTGAAGATGCCCTACACTAGAGGATTTACTGTCTCAATTTTAATTTCTCCTGTGGTAATTTGCATACACATCTTCACACGGAAATGAGGATTCTCCATACATTTTATCTACATAATGCTCAGGCAATGATCTTTCTAGAAAGAACTCTGCAGCCATGAACACAAACACTGGCAGAGTGTTTGTGCATGAACGCTCACTTCCGCTGTTTCCTCCGTCTTGTCATATCTACGCTGTCTGTGGAGTATCATATTTAGATAGAACTTGTGTTAGGTGTGTTGTACTAAAAACTGCCTACATGTTTCATGAGGGGAAAAACTAGCATCCGAATATTATCCTTTATACAAGTGAATAAGCCTATTATTTGTAATGCTGTATCCATCATTAATGGGTAAGGACAGCACACCTGGCACAACTGGAATACATGCCCCTGGACAGTACTAAAAGGAAATTATACAAAATGGAGAAGTGACAGGTGGAGTTTCACAGTTATAAGTAATATAATTATGGCAAACGTCGAAACAGACACCTATATGAATATGACTAAATGTGATGAAAAGAATCTCAGACCTCAAAAATTTAATGTTTCATTCAAGGAACTTTAAGTTGATGTTACAAAGATACCTGAAGAGTGGCAAGTGGAATATACTGTACCTAAAAAAACAAAAAACAAAAAAAGCAACAGTACCGTGTATGGACAAGGTCGAAAAAAGCCAAATGTTGAATGAAGAATAAAAAAAAAAAAACTAGGAAAATATAGTCTGCATAACTCAGAAAATGTCTTTGAATGTCACCCGTACATTTCAAATATTAAAAGGTATGAGGGGCATACAGAATTACGCAACTGAGTCTGCCATAAATGAAGAGTATGTAAAGGATGAATTGTTTTCTGATAAGAGCAACTGATTTTTGGAAGCATGTATCAGATTTAAGTAAATGATTGATACAATGGTAATAGAAGAGCAGAATCCTGTAACACACACACACACACACACACACACACACACACACACACACACACACACACACACACCAAACTAGTACACTACCACATTATGAGCTATGGTGTGGTGTTGCTGTTAATGTTCCCCTTTATGTAACGGTTAGTGTAACACTGTGTTCAGGAAGATCTTTAGAGGTGGGTGTCATTAAGGATGTCGCTGGGAATATTATTGTTAAGATCTGAGTTATTCATGAAGACTCCGTATTATTACTGGATGGTTAATTAGGAAAGGGTTGTGCTACACTCCCAGAGTCCAGCAGATCTTTCTCTCTCCTAAATTCATTTGGGGACAGGTAAGAGAGTTTTCTTTATGTGTTATCCACTGCCATGACAACACTGACAACACTGAGTTAGGGGATTGTCAGCTATGTACCCATAAAACAGTCTTCTCAGCAGATTTGGTCAGAGGCAGCGGCCACTACCAATGCATGACATTCTGGCAGCGTCTGAGTCATGACGACGAAACCACAAACATTCGCTCGCTTCATTTGTCTCCCAGCGGGTAAATAAGATGTCTCCCAACATGTTGTAAATGTAGTGATTATTAGCAGACAATTGTCAGAAAAATATACTCAGTGATGATCCTCACTCGTGACACCAAAATATGTCAGAAAAATATCGTGAGTAAATATCCTCACTCGGGACACCAAAAATATGTCGTAAAATATCGTGTGAGTCAATCCTCTCTAGCAGGAGTTAATCTAAATTAAAACAATGCTAAATTTGCATAAGTCTCATGGTAAATTAAGGCAATTAAATCCCTTAACTCACCGGCAATCATCTTTCAATTACTAGCTAGTTCCCTAAGATTTGGCCAAATCAGTAAGGTCACTTAGCTACATATTGAGTTGAACAACAGATGACGACGGGCGTGCTGTTTCGGTAGCTTCCTGGGCAATCAGGCGTCCTTCTGCTCAAGGAGTGAATCAGTATGGCGAGATCCTTGTCCCTCATGGGATTGAGGATTTGCCAATTATTTATTAATTACAAGGTCAAGTACAGCTAACGTACTCCGTTAAAATATACAAGGTGAATCTAACTTAATTTAATCTTATTTTTAATTAAACTAAACCAAATATTCCCTTATCTATAAGATATATGTATTAAACTGACCTCTGCTTTTCATTGAGGATTTTTCATCCTTACCACATCATCTTCTTAGGCGCAGTTTAGGTCAATGGAAAATTCCTAATTATTTACATGTATGTACAATATAGTTGTCCACGAGTGTTAAACGCAGTAGCATTTAATTTATTAATAATAAGAATTATTAACAGAAAGTAATCTCTGGGTTTTTAAACCTCTCGAATAATTATTAGCATTCTGCACGTTTTCCTCTGCCCTTTAACAATTGACAACTATTTTAAAAGTAAACAGCACAACCGTTCCGAGGGAAAATATTTCCCACATTTTTGGGTCTTTGCAAAAAATGATACGCTGTATCTCGTAATATGTCCCCTTAGAAGCTCTCTCCACAGACCTCGAGAGCCCTATGCTGCGGCCCTTCTATGTTGTGCATCTTGACCCAATTGTTCTTTACCATCCTCTGTTTCCGGGGGAGCTGTTAACTCTAGGGGCACCAGTTTATCTATAGTTTTCATACTGATATGTCCCCTACATTTAATTTTTACAAGTCTCAGCACCCCCTCTGCGTCTGGATGTGTGGAAATCACCTTAGCTAATGGCAACTGGGATCTTGGTTGTTCGGTTTCTACTGAGACCACATCTCCTATGTTTATAACACCACATCTCCTGTGTTTATAACTGATTTGTTCCTGGCAGCCTGGGCCCCATAACATCATTCTCTTAGGCTTTAAAGATATTCTTCACTCCAATGTCTATTCCAGATGTCCAATACCCTTCTCAGACGTTGGTATCCCTCGCACAGATGTTGTCCTAGTTCATTATTTCCTATTGTAGGATCATTTATTTTCTCCTGGATATCCACACAAGGTACCGGATGAAGTTTCCTGCCATGCAACATGTGAGCTGGTGTCAATGCTTCAGTTCCAACGCTAGTATCATCTATATAGATTAAAGGTCTATCACTAATCCTAGCCTCAATTTCAGTGATCACAGATCTCAGTTCCTCTCTGATGATCTTAGTTCTGTGTAAAGTTTTCTTAGGCAGTTATTTACTATTCCAATATGTCTTTCTGTAAATCCATTTTGCCATGGTGCTCTTGGAGCTATGAACTGCCAGGTACAATTTCGGATTCCCAGTGCCGACTTAACCTTAGGGTCATTCATTATGTTCAAAAGTAAATGTGCTGTTCCAAGGAAATTACTTCCGTTGTTGCTTATTAATTTGGTAGGACAAGACCTTCTAGCAGCAAATCTTCTAAATACATTCAGGAATGTCTCTGAACTGAGATCTTCTGCCATTTCAAGATGGGCTACCCTCGTATAGGTGCAA
Organism: Birgus latro; assembly: GCA_018397915.1. NCBI lineage: Eukaryota > Metazoa > Arthropoda > Malacostraca > Decapoda > Coenobitidae > Birgus > Birgus latro. The sequence goes on from JAGKTI010004573.1 coordinate 21,455, forward strand.
GTAAACAAACATATATACACCTTATGGGGAGTTCCCTCACCCGTAACAGTTATAGCCGCTGTGTAATCAACTCCAGTTACCTTGAAGGGCCGACTTATGTTTACCATATCCTTTGGTAAAGCAGGTGGTCCTGGGTAGTCATATGGCCTTTTCTCATACCTCCTGCATACTATACAGCCTTTGAGGTATTTCTTCATGACCAGTCTACCCTTAGGGATCCAATACCTTTCCTGGATTCGGGCCAAGGTCTGCGGCACACCTTCATGAAGAGTCAAATCATGGGCTTCCTTTACAATTAACTGTACAAAATAATCATTCTTGGAGAGGCAAATCAGCCTTTATTATCCGGCCACGGCATCTAATTAGACCTTTTCTGTCTAAGAACAATCCTAAATCTCGGATCAGTTTGTTCTTGTTACCACTGCCTTGGCATAAAAGGTCAAAAATCTCTCCATAATGCTTCCTTTATATCCTTTTCAGCCAATATTCCATGGGATCAAACTTCTTAAACCCCACTTTCTTATTCAAAAATTCAACAACCAACCTAGTGGTGTTAATGGATTATTTTATTGATGAGAATCTGCTAATGTCAATTATCTCTGGCTCAGGTACTACTAGATCCAAGTTTACAACACTAACCTCAGCAATACTATACAGTTTTTGATCAGGCCAATCCTTAGTGAGTAACCATTTCGGACCTTTAAACCACAAGCCATCCTTGATCAGTCTCTTTACTGTCGAACCACTCGAGAGCATATCAGTTGGATTTTGTTTAGAGGAAACATGCATGAAGTTAATTTTGGAAGACAGTTCTTTTATAGTCTTCACTCTATTACGGACAAAAGGAATTTTACTCTCCTCCTTTCCTATCCAGTAAAGACAAATCTCACAGTCAGTCCACATATAAATATCCTCAAACTGAGTATCTAGAGTAGTGGTTAACCTGTCCTGTCCTGACCGATTTCCCACCTTCGATACCCCCCAGTCCCGAGCAATTTCGGATTTTTTTTTTGGGGGGGGGCTCAAACCTTCGCTTTCGGTAAGAAACATCGAGAATCCATAGAGAAATCGCCCTCGTGAAGCTATAAATGGTGCTACAGGTGATGAGTCAGCCTTATGTTTTTTCTCTCAAAGTACCTGGCTAAAGAAAACAAACTATGGAAGGGTTAACTAATTCAAGCCACTTTAAATTACGTATTAATTTATGTATTTGGTACGAATTTATGTGTAGTACAAGACTATATTGGTTTTCACACATTTATATAGGCAATAGAAGCATTGTTCAGTCACCAAACACATCCACATATGGCACCTTCCTTTATGACATTACCACCTCACCACTTCTGTTTGTTTCTTGCTCTAGCTTCTTTATTTCTTTGTCCTCCACCTCAGGAATCACTTTCATCATGAATTTCGTCATTGGAGAGATCGTGGGGCAACATACCTTTACTGGCCAGGTTACTGCTAACAGGTGAATTGCCCAGTGTGGGGGGAGGAGGGGGAGGGGGGTTAGGTGGGGCCAGGCAGTAACCCCACTTGACAGCAGGTAGAGGAAGGTCTCCCACATATGCCTACCAAAAATCACTCATGAAACTTGAAAATTGTGCAAATTATGACTTTTGCAATTGCGTGACGTACAAGTACGTCGATGGGTCTAGCTGTAACAAAACGTTGCGACGTACCCATACGTCGATTGGACACCTTGGTATACCTGGCCAATTTAGTTCCTACTTCTATGGAAACTAATTCCATTTGATGTAGGGATCTTCCCTTAATTGATGCAACTCTGGCTTTAGACATAATAATTCTACTATTATGTCCTGTTGCACAATAAGCTACTGCTCCATATGCCTTCAGAGAAGCATCTCAAAAAAAGTGCAAATGTGACTTCTCTTTACTGTTTATCATCCTGCGAATACTTATGCTTGATGTTTGTTTTAAATTCTTTCCGAATCTGTTCCCTTTGATCAGCATACATTTCACCTAATTCTGTGTCCCAGTCTAACTTTTCTCACCAAGCCTCTTGCACTAAACATTTGCCCCTAGTAACTATAGGACTGACTAATCCTAATGGGTCAAATAACATGGAGACCTGATTTAAGAGGTACCTCTTGGTGAGGGTGACATCAGAGAACTTAATCAGCTTTAAACTTAGTTCATCAGCCTTTGTATCCCAGTTAAGACCCAACATATTCTGAGTTTAGGGAATGTCAGTATTTGGATAGTCCTCTAGTATTTTATTCCTCAAAAGTGGAGAATTTGTATTCCAGTTCTGTAAAAGCAAATTTGCCTTCCCACATTCGGAATTGGCTACTTCATAAGCCTTCAATGCTTCCGTCTCTATATCAGCAACACCTTGCAAATTATCCATGTAAAAAG
>JAGKTI010004573.1:33792-49730 GCA_018397915.1 Birgus latro
AAAATTACGTACTAAGGCATACTCACAAGGTGCAGCTGTAATAGGAAGGATATTAACCCACCCAGTCCCGACCGATTTTTTTTTACTTAGCACACCCTCAGTACGTGACCGATTTTCAACTTTTTTTGGGGGGCTCAAACCTGCGCTTTGAGTGAGAAACATCGAAAATTCATAGAGAAATCGCCCTCCTGAGCTTAAAAATGTTGATACAGGTGTCATGCAGCCTTACATTTTCCTTCTTTTTCAGGGTACCTGGCTGAAGAAAACGAACCATGGAAGGGTTAACTAATTCAAGCCACTTTAAATTACATATTTATTTATTTATTTGGTAGGAATTTATGTGTAGTACAAGTCTATATTTTCACACAATAATATAGGCAATAAAAGCATTGTTCACTCACCCAAAACCCCAGCATATGGCACCTTCCTTTACGACATTACCACATCATCACTTCTGTTTGTTTCTACCTCTAGCTTCTTTGGTTCTTTGTCCTCCACCTCAGGAATCGCTTTCACTGTGAATTTCGTCATTGGAGAGACCTTGGAGCAACATACCTTTACTGGCCAGGTTACTGCTAACAGGTGAATTGCTCAGTGTGGGGGATAGGGGAGGGGGGGTCAGGTGGGGCCAGGCAGCATCCCCGCTTGACAGCTGGTAGAGGAAGGTCTCCCACATATGCCTACCAAAAATCACCTGCGAATGTTGAAAAATGTGCACACGATGGGCCTTCCAATTGAGTGACGTACGATGCACGTCACTGGGTCTGACCGCGGAAAAAAGTAGAGACGTGCATCGTACGTCGGTGGGGCTCGGCGGGTTAAAGAGGAACGCAAGTCATAGACGAATGGATGGGGCAACGGATGAACACGAGTGTAAGAGACCTGACGGGACAAAAGCCATAATATGGTCGTGACATAGGAGAAAGAATTCAGAGTACACAGATGCAGTGTAAAGTGAGTCACTGAAAAGAAGTGGGAAGCAAATTAGTTGGAAGTGATCAACAATGTCTTCAGAACGAACAGGAATATGGACCATAATAGTCGTGGAAAGGAAGGTGGCTGCTAGTACAGGATAGTATAATTCTGAACCAGAGAAAGGAAAAATATCAGAATAAAAATTGGTACGAGCCCAAGCCAGAACTAAACGAAAAATTGACATCGGAACTAGGTCTAGGGTAACATAACCACTGACAGCATCGATTAACAGATGAATAAAATCCTCTACTTGTAACATTAATGACTGGAGGGACAAAGATAGTGATTCAAGGTGAAAGCTGATACACAGTATTTCTGTGACGGCATAACATTATCATTCAGTTTCCCTAAGACACAGAAAAGTTTGTTTCGTTGTTGCCTGTTTCATTGATAAGTGTGACAGTATTACCTAGTAACATATGGTGAACATTCAGCAACCTATCCTACACTTCCAAAGCAGAAACAAAATTGTTTTTAATTGTCCATGATATGCTGAGAATTCACGAGACGTTGCTAAGCCAAAAACATCACCAAGGACTTTACCACCGAGAACAAAGAGACCTCGCTTTACACTTGAATGTGATCTTCAGACAAGGACACTAAGAGACAGAGAGGGATTTAAACTAATAAATAGTTTCTCATTTCAAAGATGTTTCCACTGTAGAGGTTCAAATATGGGAACCCCAATAGATCCATTCACATGTTTGTTTACCAAGGTAACGAGTAGCGACCGTATGGAGCACAGTTGCCTAATAGTCAGTTTTTGTGTGACCGTCATCAAACTCTGAAGATCACTACGGACTGAGGTAACGTCCTCCACCAACATTACTTGCCCCGAGGGTTTTACCAATGCCCCAGGGTTGAGGACCCTATCTCTATCTTCATCACCCTAAGATGATCCGAACGCAGCTTGTGCTAGCAAGGCTGTCCACATTCAACACAACATCTTCCCTTTAAAAGATATCCGGATTAATATTCAGGTAAGCTAAGTGGTCCTGACACGTGGAGGAACAGACACAAGCAAACGTATGCATTATTTTCCTGATTTTTCTCCAACTCCAAATAACTGGGAATTTCTTTAATATCGTCTGTATGAACCCACAACCACTTGCTCTCAGATGACAAGTCTTTAATCTCATTTTTTTTTTTTTTATCATTAAGATATACCACGCGGTCTGGGCCTGTAAACTTGTCATCTTATTTAGACCTAAGAGTAAATTAAGGAGCAACTACTAAGTCCCCACTGTTAATAGTAAGAGGTTATGCAATGCTATGCTGGCAATGTAACATCCTCTTTAGATAAGGCCAGATTAGCTTTTATATACTGGTGTATTTTCTGCAAGTCTGTCAATTTCACTTTTGCATAATCATCCAAGTTATAGGGTGGGCTAGATTTTGACAATAACATTGAAGAGGGCATTTTTTTTTTTTTCCAAATTCAGAGAAAGAATGCAATTTCGCCAATGGATTTATTGATGGAGCTTCTGACTGAAACAGCAACTTAGGGTATCCACTCTTCCCAAAAGCTGCCTCGAGAACTCAAATACCTCAAGCACTGCAACACCTTACGATTTTGCCTTTCGACAAGGCCATTGGATGCCGAATGGTTGGGTGACATTGCAGTTATTGATGTTATATCTCAGCAAGAAGACTTTTAACTCCGAGCCATAATCGGTAATAAAAGTGGTTGGTGTAGTGAATGGGCGAATATTATAATGAATCAAGGCACGTGCAACACTCTTAGCAGACTTGTCTTGGAGAGCTACTAGAACACAGTAACGTGAGAAATGATGAACTGCCACAAACAAATACTCTGCACCAGACTCCGTAAGAGCCAATTTAAGGAGGTCAATAGACACAGTTTCACATGGACGTGATGGAACTGGATATTGTAAAAGTGGGGTAGGTAGTAATCAGGTTGACCGTTTATAACGATTACAGCGAGCACAAGAATCACAGTGAACATTGATGTCCTTACGCGTATTGGGCCAATAAAATGAAAGGCGTGTTTCTCTCAAACATCGATTTTTTCCCGGATGGGACGCATGAGGTGTGTTATGGGGTACTGCAAATATTAAATCAATGGGAACAAGTTGACGTACCTCCTTATTAGGTATGTCGCTACCGATAAGGGATATCTTCCTGTACAGGACACCATTATCAAACATTAGTTCATGTACTGACACTGGTAAAGTAGGTAGGGTCGAAGCATCTCCTGACTCTAGGAAGTAAATAACCTTTGACCACAGAGGGTCTGTGTGCTGACAACTATAAATAACATCTGAGAGTGGTGTAAGGAACTTCACTTGGTTGATATGGTGCGACTGCCGGGGTTACATGACGTGAAAGAGCATCTGCAACTACGTTAGGTTCACAAGGCACATACTCAAAGGTTGAGCTGAAGTCTTTGATAAGAACTGACGATTATGCTAGACTTCCGATAAGATTTCTTCCTTTGATCTCAAGGTGGGAGATGATCTATTTGGATATGCAATGGATTTCCGTATATTATGTGTATGAAATGTCTGAGAGGCCAAACAGCTGCTAAAACCTCCCAATCAGCAACACTGTATTTACGTTCAGTGGCACTGAGGGCACGATTAACCTGCCCTATTACACGCTTCCTCTTTGCATTATCAACTTTCATCAGTACTATACCTTGGCGAACCCCTGATGCATCTATATAAGGAAGAAAAGATTTATGATAATCAAGGAATGCCAGGACTGTGCCATTAACAAGCGTTGTCTTCAGTGTTTCAACGGTATACGGCTGGACATTAGTCCACACAAAAGGTTCATTTCTCTTAAGTAATTCAGTAGGAGGGGCGGCAATCTGTGTATAACTTTTAATAAATTGCCAATAATAGCCACTCAGTCTAACAAAACTCCTTACATCATCAGTACTAATGGATCTTGGAAGTTAGAAATTGCCTTAACTTTCTCATCTGATTTATGAATTCCCTCAGCATCAACCACATGTTTGGAGGCGTTCAAAAACTTGCTGTAGTTTGGGAAAATGTTCAGAGATTGATTTAGTCAATACAATGATGTCACCTACATGAGCAAAAACAGAATGGCCAACCATACCACTGAATACTGAATGGATAAGCCTCGTCAATACTGATGAAACATTTATAAGACCAAATGTAAGCCTTTTAAAATGATAGTGGCCAGAAGGGATACTGAATGCAGTTATAGGATTAGATGACATTTCCACTTGCCATTAGCCACTAAGTACGTGAAAGAAAGTGGAGACAACGTTACTCCTGCCAAGTGATTCCAGTCATTCTGTTAAGACTTGTAATGGGAATTGATTCGGTACAGCGACAGAGTTTACTTTATGATAGTCAACTACAGCTCTACATTCACCTCCTTTCTGGGGACAAGGAAAAGCGGACTATTATACGAACTGTCGGAATGTTCAATGATGTCCTGATTAAGCAATATATAATACTGCATCATCTGTTTCTTTCACTGTTGTGCTTTATCAAGTTGGTCTTTCCCATAGGTTCGCCAGCTAAGTCCACAACATCCCAATAGGTCTGCAAAATGTTAATTAATTGTTCTTAATACTCAGGAAAGTTGCCCGTTATACTTGAAAGATAAGATCAGCCATAGGAGTCGTAATAGAATCCGTAGAGTTTTCAATGATATATACATCAGGTAAATCACCATCATCAGCCTTTGCAGTTACAGTGAATGGTATCTCCCGGCGCACCCTTGCAGCCAATGGATACATCAGAAAATCGCCAATCTTTGTTCCACTTTTAAACTTTAGTGGAGCATTCGTGCCCTTTAGTAAGTAACGATAAACAGATTATCCTCCAAAATGAAACACAGTGCTGACTCATAAACCATTCACACAATACGTCTCAGGAAAGGTTAATGCATTCACTCTTTCTTTTGCACCTACAACTAGGACAGAGACTTTCGTTATTTCCAGCGGCAACAAAACTGTGCATCATTTTGTCCCTGCTTGTTTCATCTCTGCATGATGCAAAATTCCATTGAGACTTGTTGAGGTAGTTAGATAAGACGTAGACGAGTCAACCGTTGTGTCACTGTTAGAAAGGGTATCATCAGATACTGGTACTGTACTAAACTATCTTTATTACTCCTTACTGGTGCCTGTGGAGTAAGAGCTACAGTAGACTATGTCACCGAATAAACCTGTGAAAAGACAGAGTGTTGGCCAGTCACGCCTGATACATAAAGTCGCTTTACTGTAATACTACCACAAGCAGGTATCAGTTCAGTAGAATGTTGAGCCATGGTGTCAATATCAGTCAAAACATATGCAGGATACTGGAGTTTGTGACATAAAACTCAGCTGTGAAAGGCTTTATCAATTCATCGAGTTGTATTTCCAGTTACCTTGCCCTTCACACAAAATTCTGAACAGTCAACACCACAGAGCGGATGTCAGGCGGCTCAATGATTCAGACTCGTTTTTCCTTTCATTTAATACTGTCTAGGGAGGATTTCACCACACACCCAGTGTCCATAGAAATGATGTAGGCCAGGGACTCCATTACAGTTACCTACGAGTAATGCAACTAAGAGAGTCAGAGGACAAATCTCGCATATGGAGAGATCACAGTTTTCTGTTGGTATGGAGGATTCTGTTGGTTCTGGCGCGGGGTTTCCCTTGACTGTGCATTGGCAAGGGTATGGCAATCGTTAGTGGAATGATGATAGTTCTTGTGATAGGTACAGTACTTATTCCTGAATGATCTTGAAGGTGATTTAGTATCACGCCTGTGTCCTCGTTCATCCTCTAGTCTCTTGTAAGAATAAGCTATGCAATGGCTTATCGTTTACAGTACCAACAATTTTGCATTTAGATCTGACACGGTCATAGAAGCTGCTTTGCGACGCAGGTCTTGCACGTGAACGTGGTGTTGCGTTTTGTCAGTCGAGTGGACATGAAGCGTGTCCTTGACCTTGTGACTGAAAAGGTGGTGTTGGGCTAGTAACTGGTTGAATCGTACGAACTGTTTGAGTAGGTATGATGCCAAGTTTCACTTCGATCTGTACAGCTAACATGTCATCCCCAGGTGAAAACTGAAACTCTAACGCAGCTCAGTGAAAGGCGAGCTCAGGAACAGGTGGGTTCGGCGACAGACGGGCTCGGTGATACACCGGCTCGATGACAGACAGGTTCGATGTCAGATGGGCCCGATAGAGATGGGCTCGATGGCCGACGGGCTCGATGACAGACAGGATCGATGTAAGACAGGCTTTGTGACAGATGGCAGAGAGTCAGTATGCAGGCTGTTCGATTTGATGGTAAATAGGCTCGAGAGTTGGCGTGTCCTTGACCTCACTGCCACCAAAAAGTGAGATGTTGACCCATAGATGTAACATCAGGATTTCAGGTTATTCTTAAACACTCCTTATTACTATTGGATGCATTATTAGGAGAAGGTTGTGTTATACTCGAAAGGCCAGCAGATCTCTGTCTCTCCTAAAATCATGTGGGGAAAGGTAAGAGAGTTTCCTTTGTGTGTTACCCAATGCCATGACTAAGCTGAGTTAAGGGATTATCAGGTCAGTACGCATAAAACAGTCTTCTAAGCAGATTTGCCTAGAGGCAGTGGCCACTACAAGTTCATAACATTCTAGCAGTGACTGAGCATCCACTCTCTTACAACTGGGTGTCAGTGTTAGAATGGATGTTAAGTGGATTATATATGAAACATCAGTGAAGTTATGGTGACAGTAGGAGCACCCCCAGACTCACCTTAAACGTGAACCCAGTGGACTGCAGGCTTATGCTGCCCTTTACAGTCCATCATTTTCCTTTTGGGGGATAGTGAAGTACCTGAAGGAGGTCTGTGTAACCAAGCAGTTGAGCGGCCTGGTTATATCTGTGCCATCTCGTGAAAACGTCCCTCTGCAGCACCGAAGAGTGTATAAGTGATGGTTATGTGGAATGTAAACAAGTTCTATCTATCTATCTATTGCCAGATGCCTCAATCTTGTAAGGAGTGGTCACAAACAAATCGCATGTTATCTTGTCCCCAGCCATTTCGCTTTCCTACCCTCAGCTCACACCCCTGTCTGTCATATAACTCTCCACTCCCTACCTTCCATCTTATCCTCGGCCTCCCCCTCCCTCTCCCCTCCTCCACCTCACTCACATATACTCTCCTTGTTAGACTCTCGTTCTCCAACCCCTTCTCATGGCCAAACCACCTCACTGTATGTCTCCTAATGCATTCTATCGCATCCACATCCACACCACAACGCAATGCTCCTTTACTTCTCACTTGCCAGTTTGTCTTTCCATATAACTCCACATGATCCTCCCAAATAACTAATTTCTGCTGCTCTCACTCGTAACTTGCGACCTTCTAACAAAGTCCAAGCTTCGCTTCCATACATTAGAGCTGATATCACAATATTACCATGTAGTGGCTTTTTTTACTTCCGAGCTCACTTCCCTATTTATCACTTCTCTGTTTATCACTGCTTTCAAAGAAACATTAGCCTTTTTTTGCCTATTGTACCCTTTCAAGCACTTCATCATCCAAACTTCCATCCTTACTCATCACATTACCAAAGTAATTAAATGTACTTATATTTTCCATTTCCTCATCATCAAACCTCACTGTGAATTTAGTGACCATTTCTCTCGAAGACCATAACTATACTCTTCCCTAAATTATCCTTTACATTCCGTTTCCTACACACTCACCGCAACTCATTCACAAAGATTAAGCAGTTCCCGTTCGTCTTCTTTTAATAATACCGTATCGAATGCAAATAACCGGACAGGAAGTTCCCAAACACTGCCCTCTCTCATTAGAGTTGTTCCGATATCTACATCCCTACCTTGTATCTCTTTAATAACCTCATGTGTATACAAACTGAACAACCATGGAGACCTAACACATCACTATTTCAGTCCAACATTCAGGAAGAAGTATTCACTTAGTTCATCATCCACACGCACTGCACAGTCTTAGCACAGTCTCAGCATCCTCATACCTACTCTTAAGGGCATTCAGCAGCTTGACAGTTACTCAATATGTTCATAATATTTTTGATATTCCTTGTCTATCCACTCTGCCATATGCATCTCCAAATCCATGAAGGCCGCATACAACTTCCTTCCCTTCTCTAGATACTTTTCCACTAAAGACCTAATGATGAATATTTGATGTACACAACCTCTTCCCTAAAGTTTTCCTGTTTTTCTCCAACCAATTCCTCTGTTATTTCCCTAACTCTGCCAAGAAGTATCCTAGTATATACATTTCCTATTATACTAAGAAGAGAAATGCCCCAGTGATTACACACATTCCTTTTTCTCCATTTCCTTTGTACAGAGGAATATTTATGTCTGACTTCCAATCCTCCGGGACTCTACCCAATTTGCACATCTTTCATATCCACTCTGCTACTATCTCTATCTCTCCCCCATGTTTCATCATTTCACCACACATCCCATCAATTCCTGGGGCTTTCCCCATTTTGACTCTCTTCATTGCTTCCACTGCTTCCATCCTACTGATTTCTTTATCTCTTCTCACCTCCCTCCTTCTCCCAGACATTCCCCAGCCACTTATACTCGCATTAATTTCATTCTCTATGTTTGGCAATTCCTTAAAGTGATTAAGTTGCATTTATTGTGAACTTAAGTTCAAGATGATGTTGAATGTGAAGAATAAAGAGAAGGTGAAGGCAGAAGATGAACCTAACTTGGGGGATGTGGTACAAGATATAATATCGTCTTTAGTTGTGTATTATAGATTTTAATGCGTTTGTGCTTTACGTTTGATATGGGTATTACATGGCTGAAGGGCAAGATAGGTGTTGGAGAGGAGTCCATTCATGTTGCTCCGGTACTGCAAGGAAGGTGTGCTGTTTGGTCATACAAACAATGACTTAGCTTCCTCCATTTCCCAAACAAGATGGATGGTAGATTGATGAAAGCGGTTAACTTGAGCCTGAGGTTCAACTAGGTCACGTTTCATCTGAACATAGAACAACAACAACAACAACAACAACAACAATGACAAACACTACTGTCACGAATTTTCTACATCGTAAAATTATGTAACGTAAATTGTGACATCGAGTAATTTTGCGGGAGGAACGAATTATTATGAAATGTACGAGATTTCGCTCATTCTCTCAACCGTCTGCTCGTGTACTTATATTCGCATCAGTTGTCAAAACTTTCGTCATTCTTTCGCGAGTGATTGTTTTTATGTGCAGACGGTGCAGTCCTCTGAGCGATAATTTCTGAATTATCGCTTCCGCCTCCCGGCCGTTGCCTGGGTCACGCCCCTTTCTCACATTCCTCACATCGGACACTCAAAACCAGACCCAGTCTGTCTCTAGCCACGGAACGAGCGGGTTGTCCTTACGAAAACTCGAGTGATCACTTTTCTTAGCGATTTCAGATCTCAGCTTGTATCGGCGTGTGTTCCCGAAGCTCCCACCAACTTGGTGATCGACTTCAGCATGGTCTCATCTATACCGATTAGTATTTCCTTTTGTTTTCCTAGGTTTAAGTTTTTGGGTTATTTAGCTATTTGTCTGAGTGTTTGAGTCAGTGCATTTCCCCTTCTTTTATTTGAATTGGAGTCATGTAACGTAAATTTATTTTCTTGTATTCAATAAATTTACAGTTCGTTTTCTTGAGCTTTGTTAAATGTAACAGTCGTGATTAATTTTTTCCACATATTTAGTACACTTTTGCTACTCCACATTAGCACAACTCTTTATATTAATCACGACTGGTACTTAAGCAAGCTTTTGGCATTAATCCTTAAATCCGTTGTGCTAGCTAGGAGTTTGGCTCAGCCAAGATCCTGATTATTATTATTATTATTATTATTTGAATGTTAAGGGGAGAAACTAACTTTCTCAGAGGCCAACGGTACAATATTACAGCCTATTTGAGCGTCTAGTCTCTGCTGTGTACCGTTGAGAAAGTCTATAAATTCTCGACTCTAAAGAATTGGCGAAGTAAGCCAGCATAAAAGTGAAATCGCTACTTAATTTCACGAGTCCATTCTCTCGTAATAAATGACTCGATAGTCATTCTTAGCACACATAGCTATACATTGTTTACTCCAATTATACAATACGATATTCTCCTCCTGAATTATACATTTTTCCCCCTGACAACTACAGCAGCAAGAACAACAACAACAACTACTACTAATACTACTATTGCTATGACTGCTGCTACTACTATTTCTACTACTACTACTACGATGAGATAGGGAATGTGGATAATGGAACGAGTGGGCCGTGGAGTATATAGTATGCAAGGATCTATGAGGTGTGGCGGATGGTGTGTGTGTGTGGTTTGGTGTAGTGTGGTTGAGTGGTGTGATACTGTGGTGTGGGTATGAATGTTGTATTGCATGGTGGGGATTTCGAACTGGTGTTTTGGTGTGGTGTGGTATAGGGCAATGCAATGTGCTGCACTGTTGTACTGTTGTCTGTGTGTGTGTGTGTGTGTGTGTGTGTGTGTGTGTGTAGGTGTCTTGAAATGTGTAGTAATGCATGCTATATTATTGAGTAATGTGCCGTAATGTGGTGTGGTGCGTGCAGTTCATTATAATAAAACACACAACAAAAATCATTGCGTAGTTTAGAGTATTTTTTCCGTAGCGTAGTGTGATATGATGTACTGCAGTGTTGCTTGGTGAAGTGCTTTGTAGAGTGTTATGTGTTGTTATGTGGTACTGAACTTTTGGAGTAGTATGCTAATATTAGGCCGAGGAAACGGGTCAATGGCTGACTTACGAAACTTGCCCTTCCAAAAACGCCAAACAAGATAAAGGTAAATACAAATCTTTGTCAAATAATTTAAAGATACAGGGACATAATTCTGACACAGTAAAGAGTCAGACTTAGACTGATCTGGTGAGTGATGAACAGGGTGGTTTCACGTAGTGGTAGAGAATTTGTTGATTAGTACTGGCCATGATTGAAACAATGGATAGAGCGTGTGATAAGGACTGGAGAATACTTGAGGAATTTGTGATACAGAATGAAAGAAGGCAGTTAAAGTGTGGGGGTAGAGAAGGAGGTACAGACGTCGGAATAAGTTTGTTTCTTTTCCGTGGACTAAGTTATTTGCAGTGGCGGCAAAAATGGGGGGCATGGGGGGCAAATGCCCCCCTAGTCAGAATCTTTGCCCCCCTAGTTTCCCCCCCAGTCAGATCCAGTACAGCAAAAGATTAAATAAATAAATAAAAATAACGGCAATACAAGATGAAAATGACCAGGAGAGACCACTAATATGATCTGTCCCTACGAGCACAAAAGAAATAGATTTGGATATGTTAATTGAGAGGCATAATGATAGAAAACAGGTTATCCCTGTTTTGCCCATTATGGTCAGTCACTCTAGGTGATGGCAGCATCAAGTTTCTTAGTCAGTGTATGGTCCTGGGCCGGTATGCATAAAACCTTCTTTACACTTTCCTAAAGTAACTCCTAAATGCCCAACCCCTTCCTTGATGCGAGCTAGGCTTAAGACCTATACATAAAACTGAATAAAAGTCCTCTTAGCTAAGAGCAATTGAATGATGCATTAAAAAAAAAGTTCTGAAACTTGATTTTTTATCATTCAAAATGCTAAATGCTCAGAGCTTCTACCTGGGCTCCCAATGGGGCTTTGCCCCTGGACCCTACCATGGACCCTAGGTGGCCCCATGGACCCCACCCGATTTTGCTTGTGCTTAGCACTCCGCGCGAATGCATATTTGGCCCCCCAGCATTTTCCCTTGCCCTCCATTTGCCCCCACACTTTGAAAATCAGGGTGCCGCCATTGGGTATTTGCAACACTGCACGGTGAAGAGACATCCCCTCCTTCTCCCTTCCTCATAATCCCATAAGCCCACCCAAACCCCCCTCTTTTTTCTCCGACCTCATAACCTCACCCTGTACCCTCCACACTCTTGCTCACAGCCAGGTAAGGGTTACTGTACTTCTTGCACCTCTCCAAATACGTGTAGTCCGAGCAACTAATAAAGGAATAGTAGAGTATATATATCATAAACCAAGTTAGGAAAAGGTTTACTACACTGTGAGAGAGAGAAGTTATATGCTGCGTATTCTTAGCTCAACTACTTGGGCTAGGATACGGGCATGTGCTTGGGTTCTTTTGTTCAGAATCGGGCTAGAGCATTCAGACAAAGGTTAGGGCTCAAACACAGGCTAACCAGTAGTACACGTATATTACCTTACAGACAGATACAGTGGACTTAACACTACAAATATATAGGACAATTCTATATGTACGACAGCACAAAGCATATAGCACAACACTATGTCCCCAAGGGGAAGTATTCCACAGGCTATGACACTATTTATGGGCCAAGGTATTACACAGGAGTTGTGACATTATTTCTGGGGCACAAAAAATACACAGGGGCCGAGAGGCAGCATGATGCACTTTATATACGAGGGTCACCGTATCACAAAAAGTGGGGGGGGAGTTTACAAGGTTACACAGGGGGAGGACATCACTATGTTCTGTATGTGCACTGAGGTTCCACAGGGTCACGAGATTCTGGGTTTCACATGGGGAGGGTGTTGGGGTCACACAGGGGTCAGGACACTCTTGTAAGGGGAATACACTCTCTGGGTCTATAGCACTATGGTGGGGCACAGTCGTTGCACTAGTCACTGAGGCGCACTGAGGTCACAGCACCGGTAGGTGCAGGTGATGGCCCGGCGTGGGGGGGATGTCAGTCAGAAGAGCACTTCTGATAAGGGCACAGGCCTCGTGTGGCGGCGGAGGGAGTCCGGAGTAGGTGGAGGGCAGTGTGTGGGGTGGCCCTTTCCTGTCGGGGGCCGTCTGGGTGTAGGGGCCCTTAGGACTAGGGTCAAACAGGGCTTGGCGGCGTGCTGTCTGGCGCCTGCCCTTGGCTGTAGTGGGAGTCTGGGAGGAGGGTCTAGGCTGAGCTGGGCCTGGGGTCGCCTGTAGGGTGGCCCTCAAAGTCCTGGGGCTGTGGTCTCGTTGGGAGGGGAAGGCCGTCAGGGGTCGTCTGCTGCCGTCAGCTGCCAGGGGTGTCGGGGGCTGGGCTGCAAGGACAAGACACCTAGGCTCACCATGGGTCTGCTCCAGATACTTTCTGTCAGTAGGATGGCTGGGGAGCAGTGTCTGCCCTTCGTAGATGAGGGGGAGCCAGAGAGGCATCTCACTTGGCTTCTGGTAGGGCAGGCTGAGCAAGAGACAATGCCCCACAAGCAGCCTCCAAGCTAGTGGAGGAGGGACAACCAGCGGTCTCTCCCTCGACTTGGCATGTCCGGGGGACTCTGCCAGAACTCCACGCCGGGGCAGAGGAAGGAGGTCCGGTGGACTCTCCTTCTGTCTGGTAGGTCCAGAGGACTCTACCCAGGCTCCCAGCTGGTTGAGTGGACGAAGGAGGGCTGGTGGACTCTCCATCAGTCTGACAGGTCTGGTGGACTCTGTTGGGTGACCACTCAGCCCAAGGACAGCAGGAGGAGGAAGTTTGGCAGACTTCTTGACACATGCAGCAGGTCCGGTGGACTCTACTGCTCTCCTGCTGCCTGGGGAAAGTTGCAACTGGGAGACGACAGATGGTCTCTACCCCTGTAGGTCCGGTGGACTCTACGAGGGCTCCACTCCCTTCCTCAAGAGGACAGGCGAGGGTCGTCTGGCTGACAAGCCCAAATGCCTGCTCCATGCAGTCCGGTGGACTCTTCTGCTACAGTAGGGCCGGTGGCTTCTACTGTGCTGCTACTCCCCCGGAGTGTAGTAGGTTTTTGAGGACCGTGGTCTCTTGTCCTTTTCTAGCCTGTGCGAGGGTCAGTCCCACCCTGAGTCTGGTGAGCGTTTCGCTTGTTGGAAGGTAAAGCACCGAGTCGATGTACTTCCTGGGGGTCTGGCTGGGGGTAAGAGGGGCATAAGGTCACAGGTGACATGGGGCAGTGCAGTGCAGAGCACCTGTCAACCTCTCCGTGGCCTCCTCTTAGAGTGGGTATCATCTCCCCCTGTCCTCCTCCTGGGGTTGTGGTGTCGGGGTCACTCCACCGGTTGGGTTTTTCAAGAAGATAAATCTGCTGTGATTAAATATTGCAGTAGTAGACACCTCTCTTACACACACACACACACAAACGTATAGCGTATACTGGTGATCTATGACCAATGGGATATTGCACCTTATCAGTTACGGTGAGGTCATTAACCTGTCCAGTCCCGACCGATTTTTTACCCAACACATCCTCAGAACCCGACTGATTTTCAACTTTGTTTTTTTTTTTTGCTCAAACCTCCGCTTTTGGTGAGAAACATCGAAAATTCATAGAGAAATCGCCCTCCTGAGCTTATTACAGGTATCAGTCAGCCTTACATTTTCCTTCTTTCCCAGGGTGCCTGGCTAAAGAAAACGAACTATGGAAGGGTTAACTAATTCAGGCCACTTTAAATTACATATTTATTTATTTGGCCCTGAAGCCTTTGCCCAGAGTTGGACACGTAAAAAAAAAAAATCCACCCCACAACGTTCTTTCACTTCTGTATTCGTTTGGACATGTGAAGAGAATAGAGAATGAAAGACTGACTAAGAGGGTGTATGTGGGTGAAATGGAGGGAGGGAAGGGGAGGGGGAGACCAAGGATGAGGTGGAGGGATGGAGTTGAGAGGTATATGAGGGAAAGGGAAGTGAGCTGGGGGGACTTGGAGGCGTTTTGTCTGTGGCCACCCTTGGCGGGATTAGGGCGTCGGGCTATAGATAGATATCTTCACCAGCCAGGGGGGTCACGCACAGACACCCTTCCTCTCGCTGCTGTAGTTTTCCCTACAACGACCGTGTGCAATGTTGCCAATGTAGCTCAATTATCGCTAGAAAAAGAAATAATCCCTTCGAATTAGCAAAAAAAAATGACATCGAGTGTGAATTTAGCCATCTTATTCTATATTGTAGCGGATGCACCCAATTGTCCATAGAGATTTTATGCCATATAGCAGTAATCTAGTGATTATGAGGACTAATCTAGCAAACTATTGTGTGTATGTATTGGTAACGCTGACTCTTTCAACGGCTGATGCCATCCCACCAGCCCGAATCTCATACCCATGTCACTCCTGCCATATCTGTCAGAGTAACCAATAACTCCACAGTATATTATATACGACTCAGTGGGATAAGAGACATGCCGTTCTCGCAATATCAAGAACTGCTGCGACCACTGGGATGTCGAAATTGATCTCCAGCGCCAGAAATTGGTGTTGCTTTCTTTACTTCATTATTTCCTCGTCCTACGGGTGCCATTACACTCCCTCTGTTGTCTTTCTTTCCTTCAGTCTTTCCCATGCTTTCAGCCTGTGAGTGACTCTACACAGTGATAGGCGGAATGGTTTCCTGAACACCTGGAAACCATTTACTATGCTCGGTGGTAATTTTAAAACCTAAATTAGGCACCTGATGGTTTAGTGGGTAATTGCGGTGCTCCAATCGGATTGAGCCGGTGAAGGTTTATTATAAGGGATGGTTGGGGTTTATTGCTTACATAATGGCACTCGGGATGAGTGAGGCTGGTCACTCTCATCTTAAATGTCAGGACCAACTTGCCTAGCCCCGGGCTCCTACGTTCCTCGTGGGGCAACATAGGATTGGATGATGGATGGATGGATGGAATAGCCTATACACACCCTATATATATATATATATATATATATGAATGAAGGTGGGGTGCTCACCATCCACTCACTTGATGTAGTGCTGCTCTCGAGTGTCTCCCCATTCCTCTCCTCCTTCCTTCTTTCCTTCCTTCCTCTTCTGTCTTTCTTTACCGCATTCTTTCCTCGTCCTTCTGTCCACGGGCTATTTTACATTCCCTCTTCCGTCTTTCTTTCCTCCATTCTTTTCTCTTCCATCTGCCTATGCGTGACTCCACACTAAATGACACGCCAAATGGTTTCCTGTATACCAGGAAACCATTTGCTACGCTGAGTGGTAAC